>WWET01008381.1:20454-33090 GCA_011038615.1 Limnodynastes dumerilii | reverse complement strand
TGCCAACAGGAGTTACACTTTGAAAAATTAAGGTAGAGTTTGGAAAGCGTAAAACGGCTAAAGTACGTATGACCTAGGGGAGTGCTAAGTAAATACGCTCGTGTAAATATGCTACGCTAGGAAACGGTTTGCAAGCGGAGTTCTGGATCTACCTCCTGGTTAGTATTCTGTAAGTAGAAAAACAATTAGCAAAAAGGTCTTAGTAGTGCTGCTTAAAGACTCCCTGCTATTGGTCATTGTTGTCTTCTCTTCCATTGCATGCATATCCATCACAAGTGTTGGTACCGGAGAGAGGCTTCTGCAACCAAAAGAAACCTCCTCCCCCTAGAGACAGCGGCTTATACAAGCGACTGCGGGGAGTATCATCCTGTATAGAGGACCGCGGGCAGTGCCACCGGGAACACAGTGCAGCGTGCGGTGAGAGGAGGAATCAAATTTGGACAAAGGAGAAACTGCATGAACCTTTTGCATCAGAGTGTGAGTGATCCACAATTCTTTTAACTTTGAGTCCTTTGCTATATGAATAACAGGACTCGGAACGTTCATTCCACACATTTGTGACATTGGAACTGATCCAGACCTACGCACATGATACGCCCTTGTGCATAGCGTATTTACGCCAGCGTACCTACGAAGCACCCCCCCATGCACTCCCCTCGGTTGTCCGTGTTTATGCCGTCTTGCGCCGACCAAACCCTACCCTAACTTTTCTAAGCATAACCGCGGCCGTCCGTAGGCTCCTTGCGTATTTACGACGGTTAGAACGCCCATACTGTTCGATTTAAGTGCCTCACCTCGCCCTCGAAGCATAATTACGGCTTTCGTATGGCTGGCACTCCCCTTCGTGCGTTGTTACGCAGCCGATACGCTCAAGGCCCATACGCTCTGAATTTCGTTGCGCAACACCTGTCGCACACATGCGCAGTAAGTACTAAAGGGCGCTTTTATGCTTGCGAAAAGCATAAAAACATGGGTGGGAGTAGGTCTGGATCAGGCCCAGTGACTCTGTGGACGGGTATTTACTCTACCACGTGCTGAGGTATTACCCCATAGTGGAAAGAGATGCTACTACAAAGACAGAGATCTTTATGTGTCTCAACAGAGAAACATTACTTTGCCTGAGGAGTTACTTTGTTTAATTTTCATAAGGACTCAGTGCTACAATTTACTATTCATTCCCACATGTACTTTATACTTGTATGAACTATTTTTTGCTACTCAGTCATTTCTAAGTTTTAAACAGGACACCCAGCAATGGGAGGTGAGCTCATAACTGACAGTTACATTTTGAAAGCTCCACAGGTTTTGCAGGGAGACCTACAAAACATGGACCGTAAGTGGTACTTGAGGACGGGGTTGAGAACCCCTGCACTAGATAGTAAAACAAAATATTAATTCTAATCACAACAGCAACAAAGCACATTTGTCCAGTACATTACATGACACCTACATATTCTTACATACACATTTAAGGTTAAGTTTTGATAATGCTTCTTCAACACACTAATACAATATATTTTTTTCTTTCAACAGGCAATCTACCTTTAATGAACGCCCTTGATCTTCTTTGCTGGGATTGTAGAACTTTCTGTAAAGATTTCTAACATGACGTCTGTTTCATAATCAGCTGCTATCTTTCATTTATGGTGCAGACAATTTTACAACTATGTTTCCGAAATCGCACTACATTGTAATCGTTTTTTTGTTTAGATTTTGTAGTGTATAATTTTGAACAACATGAGAAGGTTTCTTAATATTCATGGCTTATAGACTTTGATTTACTCATAGGTTTTATAGTTTTTAGAACAGCTATGTTTCTGCTTTTACAATAATATGTTGTAATAGCTTTGTTAATAGTTGCTACTGTTTTCTTTATAATTGTAATAGTTCTGTTGATAGTTGTAATAGTTCTGTTAGTAGTTGTTATTGTTTTATAGATAGTTGTAATAGTTATATTGATAGTTATAATTGTTTTGTTGATTGTTATAATTGTTTTATTGGTATAATCCAATAAATATTTTTGTTGTTAAAAAAAACCTAAGCGGTTTTACTTTTATTTTTGGTTACGGATTTGACAGACTTTCTACTCAATCTTTGTGAGGAGATTTTATGAAGCAGTGATAAAACGTTTGGGCTTTGAGATTGCCGTCTCTTATACTTTCTTCTTACACATTTACTATTTTTTAGTAATAAAGGTTGAGGAACTACTAGGAGGACTGGCAATTCCAGCACTAGTATTGGGATGCACCTCTTATGTAGACTGATCCATTATGAAACTTGAATGAATATAATAATTAAACCAGGTTTCACAATTTAATCATTAACAATGTTTTAAATATTCAGCTTTTTTTTTTTTTCAAATGCAGCTAAAAGGTTACAATGGTATGTAGAATCAACTGCACACTAAACAGGTTAAGCTTAAAAATAATATAGTGTTTAACAGACTGAAAAGATCACTCACAAGAATTTAAATAAATACCAAACTTGGCTTTTTGATAACAGCTGTGGCAAAGTGTTAGCAAACTGGTTCCCTACCAAAATCAGTTATATAAGGGATATATTTATTTTAGTGCACCAAACAGAGGTGGAAGGATCGCACACAAGATTTTAAATAAATATCAAACTTGGCTTTGTTTTAAGGTAGTTGTGGCAAAGTTTTGGAAAACTGACTCTCTACTAACAAAATGGTATAAAAAGTATAGAATAGATATATTGATTATATTCTGCCTAATAGAGATGGAAAGATAGCACACATCTTAGTTATATACCAATCTTGGCTTAAGGTAGTTAGGGCTCTATTTATAGACATTTTTATCACTTAAAAATGAAGTTTTTCCTATTTAGAAATAATGCATCGCCAGTGGAAACTCTAGTAGCTTTCACAGACCATCGCCGGCCCGTTCTTCCTAATGCGGGCCGGTGCGGTCTCATATTTATACAGCTGGGAGGCGGAGTTTGTCACTCCGCTCCCAGTGTAAACCTAACGCCAGCTCAGGCTGGCGTTAGGAGCTGCCTGCAGGGAGTTTTCATTTACTCCTTGCGATAGACAGCTTTACTCCACCCCCCTCCGCCCCTGATTGGTCCACAGGAGGGGTAAGTGGCATAAGGAATCAAGCCCCCCATTCCCCCCCCCCCCCCCTTGATCCACTGATGAAAAGAGAAAGATGTCTGAATCTTCTTTCTCTTTACATCAGTGGATCAGGGGGGGACATTAGTTGTTTATGGAGTCTGCAAAGGAATTTTAAAAAAGCATGAAGGAATCAGCTTGATTCCTTATGCCACTTCCTGCACATGTGCCGAGAGCATACGGCGCATGTGCGGCACTTTAACAGCATCGTCGGACCTTCATTAACGAATGAAGCTCCGACGAAGATGCCCCATCTATCGTAGGACATCCCAGTCCCGCAGAATGAAGGGGCATCTCTATGAATTAGCTAAGCGAAGTGTCCAGGCTCGCTGCGATGATAAGCGAGCCTAGAGCACTATCGTTCACCAATTTTTAAGGCTCTCTATGAATAGAGCCCTTAATCTTGTGAGCTGGTCCATTTTGACTAGGAATGACTGGAAATTAATGTTATTCATATTAATTATGCTTTAGGATACATAAAAATTACATGATTTTAGCATTTTTTAGCTACTTAAATAAAAGAATACCAGTCCAAAACCAAAACCTTTGATTTCTTTGTCACAAAATCAAAACCAGAAAGTGAATATAAATCCAAAACCAAGGGGTCAGCGCTCATGTCAATGGCAAAGTATTTAACACCACCACTATATATTGATGTGGGGTCTTGCCCATGCCCATTGCAGTAACATGACATCCAGGCATTTTGAACAAGCTTTGCTATTGCTAATGGCTGGAATATGTACCCTTTGCCTTTCCATTCCAGTGTTTTCCCGCGGCCCCACCACGTGACACTTGAAATCGCAAAGGTCTGTAACTAAAATGGGCGTGGCAAGAGTCACTTGTAACTTAAAGAGCCAATGAACTGCGCCCAAAGCCGCCGGTCTCCAAGGTAGATAGACGCTGCGGCTGCTAATGCATGGTCAGCAAGCACCGCCTTGGCAGTGACGTCATCTTGCACACTGTAGGTCGCTGTGCGTTGTTCTGGCTTCACTCAGCGGGCAGAGCTTGGCCTGTTCGCTGCTTCCTGGGGAGGGGTCTACGCTCCTGTCTCCGGCAGCAGCAGCATGGAGCTACGAAGCGCCGGAATCCCGATGGAGACAAGAGAGGGTGTCTCCGCACTGCCCGGGGATGGGGACGACTACGAGAGCCTGCCCGAAGGAGTCTCCCCAGTGACGCACATGGTAGCAGGGGCCGTGGCTGGGATCCTGGAGCACTCAGTCATGTATCCGGTGGACTCTGTCAAGGTGAGAGCCCTGGAGGGGGCGTGTCTGTGTGACAGGTGTGATGGCGCTTTCCTTTGAGAATGACATGGTTGTGACAGGGCATTAGACTGTATGTACAATGTGCAGCTTCCATGTACACAAGTAATGCAATATTTACATATGCATTCCATGCTACTTCCTTATGCAGATGAACCATTTCATCGACATGCACAGTGACAGACCATTGTGACTACATGAATCACTTGAATGCCTCTGAAAAGTCACGAGCACTATTACTTTGTTTAAAATGTATTTTCCTGTCTGTAAACATTGCTGATATAAGGGGATAAACTACTTATACTGTGAATGATATAAATATGTTTTATCCTAATCGTAAGTATTAGGATATGAGGAGTATGTGACCATTTAAAAGCACTGCAGAATTCTTCAAATGGAAACCATTAAATGTTATTTTAGTTGTGTATTATATTAAAATATAGTGTATCTCAACACACTACATTAAAAGTATTAATATTAGCTATCTATATTTCATAAGCAATTGTGTAATTGTTTGGGCATGTTTTAATTTCCCACTTCACCTGTATCAGATAAAATGGTTAGAAATGTAACAAGTAGAATGGTTAGGTTGTAGTAGATAGGATTGTGGTTCAGGAAACTACACAGTGTAGTGTGTATAGTAGCTCAAATGACTTGAACCATCTCACTTTAATCATAGTGACCAGATTTGCATTTGGCTACCCCATGGTTTATTTTTTGTAGAAAATGTCAGTGTGCTGCTTGTCAGGCTTTGACTATGGGCTATACACATGCATTTGAGTGGAAACAATTAGGACTCAGGACTATTAGTGAAAAAGATGACTGTCTGAATGTATTCATGGGGTCATTGGTACCAATGGGTCTCGTTGCCCTATTGCTGTTTACTGGTGACAAAACAAATAAAAACTAGGTTTGAGTTTTGGAAAGTGAATTTAGTGATAATAGTAATTTGTGAAATCCCTGAGTTTGTCATTTTGTTACCTGGTATGCTTAATTATAACTGGTACTGTTTTTATCTGTATTCATCTAATATTTAGCCACTAGTAAGTCTTTGCTTTACAATTTTTCTTGGTCCTTTGTATGTTTTTTTTTTTCTTTGCGAGGAGAAAACATTCACTTATTTATCTGTTTATTGCCATGTTCTGTTAATAGCGATACATACAGCAATGGGAAAAAGTTTTGAAAATGACACAAATATTAATTTTCACAAAGTCTGCTGCCTTGGTTTTTATGATGTCGGTTTGCATATTAAAGGGCTTCACAGGCAAGGATATTGCTGCTAGTAAGATTGTACCTAAATCAACCAATCAATTTAGCGGATTATCAAGAACTTTAAGGAGCGAGGCTGGTATCCTGGTATTCCTGGTATCAACAAGGGCAGCAGAGAGGCCACTTCTCTCCAGGAAAAACATCAGGGACAGACTGATATTCTGTAAGAGGTACATGGATTGGACTGCTGAGGACTGGGGTAATTTTCTCTGATGAATCTGGAAAAACGCTTGCCCGGAGAAGGAAAGGTGAGCGCTACTATCAGTCCTGTGTCATGCCAACAGTAAAGCATCCTGAGACCATTTATGTGTGGGGCTGCTTCTCTGCCAAGGGAGTGCGCTCACTCACAATTTTACCCAAGAACACAGCAATGAATAAAGAATGGCACCAAAACATCCTTCAAGAGCAACTTCTCCCAACCATCCAAGACCAGTTTGGTAATGAACAATGCCTTTTCCAGCAAGATGGCACTCCTTCACATAGGACAAAAGTGATAACTAAGTAGCTCGGGTAACAAAACATTGACATTTTGGGTCCATGGGCAGGAGACTGCCCGGACTTTAATCCCATTGGGAACTTGTGGTCAATCCTCAAGAGGCTGGTGGACAAACAAAAACCCACAAATTCTGACAAACTGCAAGCATTGATTAGGCAACAATGTGGCCCATCAGTATGTGGCCAGAAGTATATTGGCGGCATGCCAGGGTGTGTTTCAGATGTCTTGTAAAAGAAGGGTCAACACTGCAAGTATTGACTGCATAAACAATGTAACTGTCACGAAAAGCCTTTGACACTTATGAAATGCTTGTAATGTCACCTCAGTATAGCATAGTAACATCTGACAAAAGGTCTAAAAACACAGAAGCAGCAAACTTTGTGACAAGCAATACTTTGGCATTATCAAAGCTTCTGGCCGTGGCTGTAGAAGTCAAGAGAAGGAGAGCTTCTGCCTTATATCCTATTTAATGTGTAATAAAATGGAGAGTAGTGAAGACCTGTTTGTGAATAAGTCTATATTCAGGCAAAAATCTGTTTGGTAAAAACCATGTTTTTAAGTCTTAAAATAAGAGATATTATCACTATGAAAACACTATAACAGAAACTGGCATTAAGTATAGGAATGTTGGGCTATAGGATTTTATGTAGGGTTTTGGAATCGTGTGTGTGTGTGTGTGTGTGTGAAAAAACTAAACTAGAACTCAATCAGTCAGAATGTCATCCATCAGTCAGAATGTGTATATATACATATTATATATAATATATATATTTTTTACTAAAATGTGTAATATTTACTGCTGAATAATACATTAATTCATAATAGGGACATACTGTATTGTATGCTGTAACTGAGTAAAGCTATTTAAAAAAATATATATATTTTCTATTGTCTTTGAATTAAATTGAGAAAAGAAGTCTGATAACAGCAAAACTAATTAAATAAACTCTAACGGGAGCTGAGAAATCAAACGTATTATCCACTGCTTGTCTGCTACCATTCAAAGCTGCCATTCCGGTCTAGATTTGTATTTTGGTCTGTCTTTATTTTACCATTTTCAATTTACTTAATTTTAATTTATTTTCTGAGAAGCTATAGCCTCCCAAAACCACCTATTCACCCTGTGCTGTCAGTGCAGCCTGCACTGTAGGTCATGGACATACTTGGAAGCTCCATGTGCCTCCTCCCATTTTTCCTATCTGATCTTTGTCCTTAACTGTCCTTTTTACTTATCATGATTTCGTTTCTCATTACAGTACTCCACATCCTTCTACGGCAGAGTAATGCATAGCAGCAGGGTTATTATGCTCTAACTCATCTGGTGAGAAATTGTCGTGTGTCGTGACCCTGTAACTTGCAGTGTTAGGTTCTCCTGCACACGCAAACTTCACAGCCTTTTAAAGATGGTTAACAGAGCCGCAGGGAAGATGTGTGATTGTAACAGCCTGTAGGTGATCTACTAAGTAGTTTTCCATGTGTACTATTAAGGTATGAAATAAGAGGAAATCAGGTGGAAATTTACACTTGGGCCAAATCATGTTAAATTGCAGGGGAGGCAAATTTCATCTATTGCAAACCGTATTAGAGTTGAGCAGCAATCTTTGGATATTGCCGGGTCAAAAGATCATCCCAGGTCACAGATCCTGTTTCACACTGTAGGGTTGACCCAGGAAATTCAGAGACCCCCACTCTTTGTAACTTGTTTACTATTTTCCTGGCAACACTAGGGCAATAGTACACAAATAACACCAATCTAGTGCTTTCTGTGCAATGAAGGTGGAAAAAACCCAGGTAGCAGCTTTCACACTGCTCCCCTACTTAATAACCCCCTAATAAACCCTTCTTTTCTCCTGTGTCCAATTCCTGGGTCATTAGACCTGGGTAGAGGCCCTCAAGAATCTTTCACACCACACAGCCTGGGTCATTGGACCTTGTTCCAGCAATAACCTGGGTTTTAAAGGGGTATTGGATTCCTCCCTGAAATTAAGCATGGTTTAGCTAATGTGTAGCTTTCCGCCTGACTTCTTTATTTATAAACAGGTTTTTATATAGCGCCACCATATTACGTAACGCTTCACATTTATTTTACTTCACATTCACTTTATATAAGCAACCATTCATGTTCGTCCATGTCCCGTCGGCGCTTAGTCTAAATTCCCGAACACACACACTTGCTGTTCAAGATTTTTTTTTTTTTTTTGTGGAAAACAGGATGTGATATCCTAACTTTATAAAGACTTATTAATGCTTAGCTTGTTTGAGTTTTAATAGCCTTATGTCATGTTGTCTATAGGCAATTTATAAGTCATGAAAATGAAAAAGGGTCATCAGAGGCATGCAAGAGAAAGAAAGATATATAATAATTGCAGTTGTTCTCTGAAGCACCCCATCCCCACTTGTGTTAAATTTCTGCTTGTTATGTCGCTGCATATGTTGTAAAAACATGATTCAGCGGCTTATAGTGATCACACATCCTTTGATTTTTAGTCAGACAGCAGCGAGACTGATATCATTCAATTTATAATTAGAAGTTGTCAGAGTTTCCCGGCCTCTTCTTCCGGCTAGGCTTGTACTGGTGAATGCTGGGATTTATAGTGTTACTGTGCCTAGAGCACCAGAGCTTGGATTTCCATAACTTCCTTCTGTGCACTACATTCAGGGATAAAGCTATTAGCATTACAGTCCAGTATGGCATTTAAGATTCCTAAACTTCCTATTACAGGCATGTGGTAAACCCCCTGATTATGAAATGTAGAGGCTCAGATTAGTTTACTTGGTGAGGGGAAAACAATAAGACATGTGTAAGAGGCGTTTAAGTGAGTCTTGGCGAGCTTCTCTCACTGTAGTGGTTAGAAATATTAACTAGATCATAAAAAGCAGTTTATGCAATAGATAAAGGGCTTATGTGCACTGTCAAAGCTGTACTTTGTTTTCATAAGTGCATAAATATCACTGGCATCTTGCTAAATGCTGGTTTAATTCCCCGCCCAGTGACTTGGCTGAATGACTAAGGTAAAAGTGCTATGTCATTCCTGGTCGTGGCTGATGTGAGGTGATTATCTTCCTGGGACAGGACTGCAAGCTGCTTTGTAACCCTGTAAAAGATAATACACGTGGGAGGATCTAAAGAGAATGTTCCTGTCTGTCAAATGTATGTGTATTGTACTGGGCACGCACCATACAATGATTGGCTTAATAATTGTGTAGTGTGTATGCTGGGCCAATTCATTTGGCTGTTGCTGCTGGACACCTTTTACGGTTTCTCTGGCTTTTGGGCAGATTTGTTAGGAGCTGGAGTAACTTTTATATCAACCAATTCTCTTAGTGGTGTGTAATTGGGAATCTCTTGTAAAAATTGGTGTTCAGTGGTTTCCTGTCACATGATCCGAATTCATTATAGTGCAGGTCAGACACAGACAACCTGATACACTCCAGGGGCTAGATTTACTAAGCTGCAGGTTTGGGGAAAATGGAGCTGTTGCCCATAGCAACCAGTCTAGTTGACCTTTTCTAGCATGCAATAGTTAAATGAGATCTAGAATCTGATTAGTTGCTATGTGCAACATCTCCACTTTTGGAAACCCACACCTTAGAGAATCTGGCCCCAGAGGTTGTCTATGCGTGTTAATGATTTTAAAACCAGTTCTTCCAATTTTTTTTAGATACTTTTGCAATCTAAGGTTTTTTTCCCCCATAATTGTAATGCAGGAGTTGGTGTGATCTTATCAGTATGGGTGTAAGCTTCTCATTGCTAGAACAGGACTAATTGCATAACAAACCAGTGCATACTGCAAACTCCCTGCGAGAACTCCCACTCAGTTTCGTAATCCTTACTTGTGTAAGACTGACTACAGCCATTACGGCCCAGATTCTCACTTGGGAATTTTTCTTGTTACAAGCGTAGTTTTAGTAGCAGAGACACTACACATGCGTCGTAACTCTTCTACGCTAGTAGCTCTGCTACTAAAACTACGCTCGTAACAAGAAAAATTCTCAAGTGAGAATCCGGGCCTACATTATTTTAAAGCATTAATATTTTTAATTTTTTTTTGTAGGTGAATTTACATCGCAGATAAAAAGTTTTTTTTTTTTTTTACTTACCGTGATAGACTGGAATAGGCGCACGCTGTGCTTTTTCCTATCTTCACAAGCCACTGAATCGAGCCTGATTCGTTGTGAAGCCTGCGTTATTTTGGTTGCACAACTAATTCTGTGAATTCTTATTGCAGGTTTTTACTTGCACAACATAGAGCCGTTTTTTTAAGCACAATTAGCTTTGCAACCAAAATCATACAGGCTTCAGGTTGATTTGAATCGGGCCCTCTGAGTGTTGATATAGTAGCCTTTATACAGGCCACCATTATGAATATAGAAAGTTCTACAAAATGCTGCAGGGAAGCAGAATACTATACAATACCTGTTCAGGGTGGCACTGGATGCTTGTCTTGCACACATAATGGGTCAGAGATTAGTGCACGTCTGGTGAGAAATGGCAGAGCATATACCATGTCTATGTGATTATCCAGAAAGGAAGCACATACAAACATGGGCAGACCATAGGCATATGCAGTGTAGACAGACTAAATGCATTATTGGTGTGTTTACAGAACTGACATCTGATACATAGCTGCAAAAATGCAATTGCACAGCTTTAGACGCATTACTTTGTGGCAAGTTTAGCAGCAAAATACAGTTTATGTATGACTTCATAGGTAATTTAATTACATATATACATATGTAGAACGACATTTGCGGATATGACACTTATGTTCTGGTTTACGGATAAGCGACGTCTACGTTTTGTGATGTGAATGTCTGCTATGGGAGCATGCAGGTACTTGTATGTTCACATCACTTAATTGCTTCAATTTGCCTATGCCTGCTCTCGTCTTCACAGTACTATTGGGTCATATATGAAGCTGGCAAGGGAAGTTTGTGATTGTCCTCATTCCAGTTAGTTTTATCCCTCCTATAGGTCTAGTAGATGTCTACAGCATAATGAGCAAGACGTTTCCTGGGCATTACAGGGATGGATTCAAGGTTTAAACAGGTGGGCATTGGACATATACTGATTACTGGCAATTAGATATAAGGTGCATTGTGAGGCTCCATCTGTGTTGGAGAAGCGAAAATGGCATTTCTTGAATAAAATTGCAATTTCTAAATCCGAGTACTTCTAGTTTACTTTTTGTCTGATGGCATGTTTACAGTTCAAAGTGTAATAGTAAAACATTAATGGAAATAAGTCAGTGTCCCATTGTAGAAGTACTAAGTTATTGGGCAAACCTTGCCATTCTGTAATGTCATTCTTTTGGCCAATTGAAAAATTGTATTAGTATTATTATATAGTAATATTTATCAATGTGTTATATAAATTGTTGCAGCCTTTCCTATATATGTAGTTGTTAAAATGCATATATATGCATGATGGTCAATCAGATTCTAATATCCAATCTCTGGACATGACTTACTCTGTGTTCTGTGGGCAACAAGAGGAACCCTTTTAGAAGTTCTAATAAAAATATACGTTTAGGGGTTTAGCATTGAACTGCATCGTTTTCCTTTTATTTAGTTGTTCCAACCAATATCCTATAGATTGTGAGCAGGGCCCTCTTACCCACCAGGCTGTTACTACCCAATCCTCTCTTACAATGACTGTTAAAAACTATAAAGGGTTATGTAATATGATGGTGCTATATAAAAACCTGTTAAATAATAGTGTGATAAAATTAACTATGCATTTTGAAGGAAGAAATTGGTCCCATTGGTGTATTAAATGTTATTTAAAAAATAATGTATCTTGTAGACTATTTTGTGTTGTGGAATGTAAATATTATGGGGCTAATTCAGAGCTGCACTTAAGCTGGCCATACACTACAACGATTATCGGTTCCAGCAGGGGGAGGGGAATGAAAAGTTACGATTTCTCGCAAGGGAAATGTCCTGTTATCGGCATCATACACCTCCTCTGCTGGGACCAATAATCCTAGCAGAAGAGGGGAGGGGGGTGGCAGCGCTCTCTATGGCGCTGCTGCAGAGTCATATGCAAAGCTGCTCTGACATGCTTAAAAGTATACCTTCAAGGCTGTCAGAGCAGCTTAGTGCATAGATCTGCAGCAGCGTCTATTGCAGGGAGTAGTAGAGATAGGGATCTGCCAAATCTGCGCTTCACACAGCGCGGGTTCGGCTGGTCCCTCTCTGTACTATTCCTTGCAATAGACGCTGCTGCAGATCTATGCACTATGCTGCTCTGACAGCTTTGACGGTATACTTTTAAGCTGTCAGAGCAGCTGTATACATAGATCAGCAGCAGCGTCTATTAAAAGGATAGGGAGCCATTCAGCTTGCTGATTGGCTCCCTTAAAATATCGTTTAAAAAAAATCGTTTAAAATCAAACATGCTGAACGATCAAATAATCGCACCAGAGCGTTTCTGGTGCGTTTATTTGACGTTTCAAAAATTGATCTGTACCATACACTAGAGC
>WWET01008381.1:4108-17482 GCA_011038615.1 Limnodynastes dumerilii | reverse complement strand
TTCTGCTTCTTAGGTGCGTATATTTAGTTAATGTCCTACTATGCACGTGTACCAGTTAGGTATGTAGATTGCCTCCGTGCGGTCTCTAAAGGCTGCATGGAGTAGTTTAGTAGGAAAGAGGTGGTGTAATGCCGCCTCGGGGAGTGTTTAGGCAGAAGTGGGAGGGGGGAGGGATTTAGATTAGCCGGGGAGGGCGGAGGCCGGCACTGTCCGTGCGTAGTTTCCTTCTGTCAACACCTAACTCACTCTTATACCCCGTTCACACTGAGCCAAAAACCCGGGACTTTGCCGGGGCAAGACCGAAAATCCCGGGTCTAGGCTCAGTGTGAACGGTCACACCCGCGTCGACCCGGGTAGAGAGACCCGGGAATCAGACACGGGATTTAACGAGGGGTAATTCCCGTGTCTGACCCGTGTCGCCCTCAGTGTAAACGGTGCGACCCGTGTTTTTTGTAACCCGTGTTTTTTGTGGGTCAAAAAAGGCCCAATCAGCTTCGTTTCTTTAAAAAAAACACTTAATTAAAAAAAAAAGTTTTAAATAAATAAAAACAATAAATTAATTTAAAAAAACACTTAAAAAATATTAAACAGAACTTACCTGTCCTGCGACGTGGCTGACTGCAAGTCCGGCCGTAATGGAGGTCCTGCGCATGCGCAAGACTTCATTCAGGCATCGCGTGAATGAAGTCCTGCGAGGACCCAGAGGATCATCGCGGGACTTGCAGGAGAGGTGAGTAGCGTAGTATTGTATACCCCATTCTAGTCTATAGTCTATACTATTCTATACCCTATTCTATTGTATAGAATAGGGTATAAAATAGTATAGACTATAGAATAGAATGGGGTATACAATAGTTTAACAGCATAGAACCGAAGAATCCCGGGTCAGTCACGTCCAATGTGAACGGGCCTGACCCGGGAATTTCCCGGGTCTATGCTGCAGTGTGAACAGGGTTTTCCCTGTTTTTCTGCTGCATGCCCCGGCAAAAACCCGGGTTTTTGCCGGGGCTTCAGTGTGAACATGGTATTAGTAACAGAGCTGAGGGGAATTTTAGTATAGAGAGAGAGGGTGTATGGTAAAAGTGCTCTCAGTGCTCCGTATGATCCAGTCACACTGCAGTGTTAGTAACAGAGCTGAGGGGAATATTAGTATAAAGAGAGACAGGGTGTATGGTAACAGTGCTCAGTGCTCTGAATGATCCAGTCACACTGCAGTGTTACAGAAAAAGGTTCACATGGGGTGTCTCAATAACCCCTAAAAGGACTGTAGAAAAAAGAAAATATAGTGAGCAATACCAGGCGCTGGGGTGAGATTCACCTAGGGGAATAGCAATAAATCTATAACCATGACAAAGTAATACTCCAATAAATAAATAAAAAATCTAAAAAAAATCCATAAATGAAAATCAGAGTATTGCATTAGGTGAATAAATATAGGCAGTATCAATAAATCCATAAAATCCAAGTTCATATAATTAAATTCCACCAAAACAACTGAACTAAAATTTGTTCCTCTAAAAAGGGGCAATAAAACACTGTAGTCCGGGTGATCTTCGAAGTAAGCCACACATGTGAAAAAAAACCAAAATAACGTTTATTAGTACATCAAATAAAAGTATATATATAAAAAAAAAAAAAAAATGAACAGGGACAACATACCAGGAAGCGATGGAACAGGGGGAACGCCGCCGCCGCAGATGTAAGCGCTTCAGCCGCGGTCTCCCTTCGGTCCTATGGTGATGTCACTGCCAGCTGGCCGGTCCATTCGTGTCTCCTTCAGGACTTACGCGTTTCGGGCTGCACTCAGCCCTTTTTCAAAGTCCAAAGTTTATTTATTGTAGTATTACTTTGTCATTGTTATAGATTTATTGCTATTCCCCTAGATGAACCTCACCCCAGCGCCTGGTATTGTTCACTATCTTTTCTTTTTTCTACACTGCAGTGTTAGTAACAGAGCTGAGGGGAATTTTAGTAGAGAGAGAGACAGGGGGTATGGTAATAGTGCTCAGTGCTCTGTATGATCCAGTCACACTGCAGTGTTAGTAACAGAGCTGAGGGGAATTTTAGTAGAGAGAGAGACAGGGTGTATGGTAAAAGTGCTCAGTGCTCTGTATGATCCAGTCACACAGCAGTGTTAGTAACAGAAATGACGGGAATTTTAGTATAGAATGAAAGATAACAAGTTTGGTTTAATCATGAAGTGATGGTCATATAATAAAGTTGTTGTAAATAATGGTGTAGACAAATGTTATGTAGGTTGTGGAATTTAATATTTTGTGTCTAGGTAACTTATACTCCTTTCACATCACCACCAAATACCTGTGATTTTTGCAAAAAAAGGATGGTGATGTGAAAGGTCCAGGGTTTTTTTTTGTTTATTTTAATGTTGGAGGCCAGCCCTATCTTTTATTTATTGGCTAGGAGGGGCATAATTGTGTTTTGTTGCACAGGATGACAGGGCATGTTGGCACTTGCGTTTCTCCAGCGCTAGCATGCCCTGCCATCCTTGGGCATGCTGGTGCTTGTAGCACTACAAGCATCGGCATGCCATATACTCTGCTAAAAAAAAATTCCCAACACCTGATGCTAAAAACAGATTTGTTTACAGTTGCCATAGCAACAGGAAATAAATCCAACCAATCGGTAGCCAATATGAAAAACCAGGGTTGAAAACAAACCTGGACCTTTCACATTGCCACCGTTCCTGGGTTTATCCTGAATCTCCTCCCAGAAAAACCCGGGTTTTCAGAGTGGGTGATGTGAAAGCGGTGTTAGCATTGTCTTGGTAACAAAGGTGTACATCACAGTGCACAGTTACTAGTCTGCTTGTAAAAATCACCCTTTCATATTCACAGATAATGTCCAGAAGAAGGTGGAAGGATTATAGTGTATCTTTTTCACTTCTCATTGTACAATTTGCTTCACTAACACTCAAGAAACTATTATTAAACATTAAATTGATCTGTTACCCCACAAAAAATTGTAGGTTTTTGGGTATTAGTGAAATCTGAAATAAAAAAAGTCACACAGGTAAATAAAAGCATATATTTTTATTTATATTTCCATGAGGTTAAACCCTATTCTGGAGGTTCTAATGGTTTATTTTTGAAAACATGCAAGTAGCGATGCTAGCAATATAAAATAGAGCCTTAAAACAAGCTAGATTTCAGTGACTGTATTTATGCCTCTTCTGGATTACACAGAAAGTCTGTGAAGTAATTCAGTGTCTGCTTAGGAAATGTTGAAATGATGGTATAATTCACAAGTTCCTTATCGTAACCTATTGTCAAGGGGGGAAATATTTGTAACAGATCTGAACTTCTTCAGTGTGTACAAAAAAATAACTAGTGCACTAATGAAGAGAAAACAATGCAGTGTTAAAGCACATTATACTGGTGTGATGGTTCTTTTCATTTTGACTATATCTTATTGGTATGCTGACATCTCACCAGGGGATGTGTCCATGTTATACTGCTGTCATGTAATGTGCAGGAGATTAATTAGTTTGTTTCTTTCAGACCAGAATGCAAAGTTTGCAGCCCGACCCTAACGCCCAGTACCGGGGGGTCATGCAGGCCCTGAGGAAGATGGTCCGCACTGAGGGGCTGCTGACACCCTTGCGAGGGATCAATGTGACCATGCTCGGGGCAGGCCCGGCACATGCCCTGTACTTTGCCTGCTATGAGAAAATGAAAACCACCATAGGAGGCATGATTAATCATGTTGGAAACAGTCATGTGGCTAATGGTAATTATATCCTTCTCCTATTCAGCCCTGTGGTGTTTAATTGAAAAGTGTTTATTAAAATAAATATAGATGGATATGGTCATATCTTGGTATTGTCAAGCTCACCAGAGACATTACAGCACGTTGGACCTGATTCATACGTAAGCTTCTGCTTCTTAAGTGCGGAATCTACCGAAATGATCCACTACGCATGCGTAGCGTGTCATTTACGCAAACTAGATATCAGTTAGGTACGTAGATGCCTCCGTGTGGCCTTTAAAAACTGTTTGGTGTAGTTTAGGAAGACTAAGGCGTGCTAAAATGCCGCCTCGGGGAGTGTGTAGTTAGAAGTGGGATTAGTTAAGGTAGCCGTATGACACTCTTTAAGTTTATAGGGGGCTGGACGAGGGAGTTGGGTGCGGTTCTGTCTGCACCTAAAGCCCCATACACACTACAGGTTTTTTAAACGATAATCGTTCCAAACGATATCGTGCAAGTGTGTACGCTGATCATGGCTGATCGTTGTAAAGTACGTAATCGTTTGATCGCATCTTTTAAAAAGTTCAGTATAAACGATCAAGCCATTCAGTACTGAAGGCTCAACAGAAAATCGTTTGTAGTGTGTTTGCAGGCTGATTGGCAATAAAAATGTTCTGTAATGTTGTCCATCGTTTAAAAAACTAGTGTGTATGGAGCTTAACTCATTCTCAAGTGTGAATCGGGACTGTTGCATCTATTCCTCACACGCCCCCTTGTGGTTGGTCTGAGTCCTGGAAGTTGCCCACTCTTGTCATCTGATACATGTGTAGAGTGACTGTTCTAGGCCTGCTCCGATTACTGGCCTCAGTTTCCTGTAGTCATGCACTGTAATATACATTGTTTCTCACTGATCCTATCCTTATGACTGGCTAACTTTCATTTTGTCTCTAGGTGTGGCAGGAAGTCTGGCAACTGTGCTGCATGATGCCATTATGAACCCTGCAGAAGGTATAAATATTTTGATACAACTATTGAATTGATTATCCACAAAGTTTTCTTGCTACAGTCTTCTTGATGACTGATCTGTTAGGGCTGAATCAAATCGTTGTGCAGTATCTGTGTCATTTAGTGAAGTACCCTGTATGTGTGCTGTCATAGTATCTCTGTGGAGTGTGTGTGTGTGCCGTTACAGTTCCTCTGTGGGGTGTGTGTGTGTGTGTGTGTGCCGTTACAGCACCTCTGAAGTACAAGTAAAATGGCGCAAGGCGTTTGCCTGGGAAAATCCAGCCAGGTTTTAATATAATGTTTCTAGCTGGCCTGCAGGAACATGCTTGTGTGTGTCAAGCGCCACCCTTGGCACAAGTCTAACATGGTCATCAGTGTGTTACTTCTGCCTTCTGCATTATCATCATGTCCCCCATTGAATGAATTGCTCACCGTTCATACTATTTGCTAGTGTCCACACTTTAATATCACCTACCTGTTAAGCTGGGTACAATTTCATGGTTTTTCATCACAATGCATTATCTTTAAAGATTGTTTGATCAGGAAAATTGGAAGTTTTAAGACTTTGTTAAACAACGTTTAGGTATGATCCTTGCACAATTACTCGATATTATTCCAAATGCATGTTATCGTGTGGTCGAGTTGATAGTCATGAGAAAAACTTGGTGTGTGCCCAGCTTAAGGCTGTGCCGAGCCATGCCCAATGTAGGGTTCTTAGTGGGTAATTTGTGGGGTGGGGAGTTGCAGTGATTAGTCTGCAGTCTTTGTAATCATTCTGCTTCATGTTGTTACCTCTGCAGCTTAGCTGAATGTTTTCTTATGAAGTGGCTCTGACCAATCCCTGTGGATGCAAGAAAATGCTTCATCACACATTTATGGTTATTTTCCGCTACAGTTAGCTTAAAATAAAGGGTCAATGATTACAAAGCTATTTTTGCTTGTAAACTTTCATATGAAGGAATTTATATGCCTGCTCCTTGTTAAAGACTTTTGTTTGGTCAGTGAGTAGTATCACATGACCTCACCTTGCCTTCATGACTTGTGTCCATTGATATCAATACTTTGTGTCCTATCCAGTGGTGAAGCAACGAATGCAGATGTACAACTCCCCCTACAGGAACATGCTGCACTGCATCCAGGTTGTAAGTCGGACGGAAGGAGTGGGAGCCTTTTATCGCAGCTATACCACCCAGCTCTTCATGAACATCCCCTTTCAAGCTATTCACTTCATTACCTATGAGTTCACCCAGGAGCAGCTGAACCCCCAGCGGCAGTACCACCCTGGCTCTCACATAGTCTCAGGCGCTATAGCAGGTGCCGTGGCAGCTGCTGCCACCACTCCGCTGGATGTCTGCAAAACCTTACTGAACACTCAAGAAAACATGGCCCTCACTTCTGTCAACATCAGCGGGCACCTCTCAGGCATGGCCAATGCCATCAGGACAGTCTACCAAGTTGGCGGCATGGCGGGCTATTTCAAAGGAATGCAGGCACGAGTCATCTATCAGATGCCCTCCACAGCCATTGCCTGGTCCGTGTATGAGTTCTTCAAATACTTTCTGACCAAGCGCAATGCATAGTGTCTGGTCATGGAGCAGAGGCCTATGGGTATATCCTGTTGGGTTTATCTACTTCATATATGGTGCCATTTTGCACCCTTAATGTGAGGATTGTTAGTTACACCAAAGACCTTAAATGTATATTTTTTTGGAATTCACAATTTTATTTTTAAGCTACAAAAAAAACTAATTTTGTTGATGGTTTTTAAATTCTAGATTGTAAAACCAAAAGAACATTCCATTTTCCAGTGTCTGCTGCCACATAACATGTGCCACTTCTCCCAACAAACATCTACAGTCATTAGTAGGTGGTGCCTTCAGCTTGCCTTCATACATTTATGGCTTGGAGAGGAGCTGATGTCCTAATTATCTGTGACCAGCAATGCTGGCTCCTAGTTTTGCTGTAACAGCATATAGATAGATCTATATTATATGGAGAGATTTATACCCACATGTGGTCATATATATATTTATTTTACATTTATTTTTTTTTATGCTATATTTTATCAAATTAAAATATATATATCCAAGATGCACAAATATTTTAGACCAAATATTAATATTGTAAATGTTCTATATTTTGTCATGTTTTAGACATATAAAATTTATTAATAGATGTTTTATTCTAAGATAAACAGGGTAATTTATTTTTTGTGTATGAGTGCTTGATTATACCAAGGCTCGTTTTGTATGAATCTGCAAAGTGGTGTTATTTTTTTATTTTATCTAATGCTTATTTGACTTGATATGCCCTGCTATTGACATAGTAGTGGCCCAATGAGGGAACATTCCGCAGTGTCCTGTAGGCTGGGCAAGGAGGGAGCATTTTTTTTTCTTTAATAAAGCCCTTCAATTTTTTTGCCTTAATAATTGCACCTGAGAAACAAATTGATCATCTCTTACATATTGCACCTTCTGGAAATATTGTTTACATAGAAAGTAGCAGAACAAAGATAATGAGTCATGACGGGAGTAGGGGATGGCTAGCTACGTCGGTCTGATGGAAATCTAGGTAGACCTGTGCCTTCTACATTCCAACCTAGATGTCTCTGTAGACCTTTTACTTATAGGGTTTGATTCAGCCTGAATTGTACAAATAAAAAGAATGGGCAAATGGTGGCTAATGTTTCATAGCTGTGGAGTCTTGGCCGTCAGATGCTTACTGGCCTTATATGTGTCCTGTGGCACGTTCAAATACTTAGCTGTAAGCTCTATGCACTTATGCTAACGTATAGGTCTGGATTGGACTCCTTTGCAGCAATACACCCTTATTGTACATGTACTATTAGTCTCTTCCCTCCCTGATAAAGCCCCTTCACACGCAGCAGCGAATGGTGTCCGGTTGTGTTTGCTTTTGTTCTGAGCATCAGCAGTGTGTATGCTGGGATATAGTTCACCATGTGTATGATGCAGTCTGTATTTGGCCCATTGTGTTTCAGCACACTGACATAGCATCTTATCCAATATCACTTAGACATTGCTTGTGGATTTGTAACTGTCTATTGCAGATGCTACTGCTGCCACCTGCTGGTGAATGCACTATACACAGTAGTGTAGTAAACAGACTTGGGAGGCATTTAATTGCATTAACAACTCCGACAAGACATTTGACTGATTATTTCATGCATATAAGATGAAAATTGCTTAAGCAATATAATTTTAATGGTGTCTTTGTAGTTTAGTTCAGAAACTGGACTCTTTAGGAAATGCAATGGATCAGAATTGTTACTTCAGGTTCTCCCTTGTCTGTTTTAATGTCTAGGAAGTAAATCCTGTGAGCAGGATTGAGGCCCTGGCTATATATTGGCAGACACATTTGTTTCTTTGCATTGTTCTGTTCTGTGATATAGATTCTCTCTGCATACAGGAACGGATCCACAGGTCCGTCTGCTGACCGCTTACGTGTGCAAAACGCAACTGGGCTGTTTTGACTGGAGGGTGCATGTGCTCTCTAGATGTTACTTTAGTATTACTAATGTAACTACCATTGTATGGAGCATAGTTGGTAAATAAGGACTGTGCTTTCCCTCTATGCTCAGGAGGGCTGGGGGCGCTCGGCTGGATCCACATGTTTACTTTAACGCAAACTCAGGGCAGCATAACTGCCATAAAGGCCGCACGAGAGATGGGAGTGACAGGGAGTTCACTCCCCTCGTGCGTAATGCCAAACCCTCGCATGTACGGAAAGCGTAAGATGGTCTGGATCCGGTCCACCGTATTTATAAACTTACATTATATTCTTCAGAGGAGCTGTTACTACGTTCAAGGGATGTAACTACCAGCTGGAGCAGAGACTGGGCATAGAAATCTGACACAATGAGGCTGATTCAGAGTGTGGGAGTAAGGGCAAACAGTGCAAGTGTACAGCTCAGCTAAACCATTGTGCAAAGTGAGGGGTTCTAATTCATTTTAATATTTTGCATGCAGAGAAAATGTTTCTTTTGCCCATAGAACTTAAATATTGCATAGTTTTATGGTTAATCTATAAAATAGAGTAAACTTTACCTTTTTAATTCTAATTCTGGTTTCCTAATTTAAAATTGCCTCTTCTTGTAGTTCGTCATTGGTATTGCTCAGGTCTACACTTACACCTAAAAAAAAAGGTGTAAGCGCAGTTCCGAATCGGGCCCCAATGGGCCAGATCCAGAACTACGCGCCCGTGGGCGTATTTACGCCATACGTAAGTGTAACCTCGGCTGTAAGTTCGTTCTGCGCATGCGCCCAGCAGATGTTTCCTGTCGTAATTCATGACGGCTGTAATTGAACATAGGTCGCCCGTAACATTGGCATAATTACGGCTGAATGGGCGTGCCTATATTACGATAGCCGTAAATACGCTCCAATTACGGAATGTAGGCGGGGGAGGTATAAGGCAGTAGGCGGGGGAGTGCATAGTATTTACGCTTGCGTAAATATGATCCACGCTAGTTTGTAACACAAACGTAGGTCTGGATCTGGCCCAATATGTGTAAGAAAAGTTGAAGCAGGGCTTGTGAAGAACTAGTGACAGTTGAAGCAGGGCTTGTGAAGGACTAGTGACAGTTGAAGCAGGGCTTGTGAAGGACTAGTGACAGTGAAGGAGGGCTTGTAAAGGACTAGTGGCGGAAGTGTCTGTTGGTGGGAAGTTGGTGTGTTTACCACCTCCCTCCTCTTCATGGTGCTTGTTTCAATGCGATGCAGGGTACTACAAGTAAAGATTCTGAAGCTAGAGTTGCATTCAGAAGTTTAATCCCTAGTAAGATTACTTGCATATACTTATTCTTTATGGTTACTTTACTGCAGCATGTGTGCAGCTATTACATTGAACTGGATGTGAGATTTGATTGTAGCTTATGGGGAATCATATGTGTCGGGTGAATTAATAATCTGTGATCTGGTCCTTCTCCGTTGTCTAATTGTATATTTACAAAGCTGTGCACTTAGGGGCTGATTCAGAGCTGCACTTACACCTTTTTTTTTTTTAGATGGTGGTGTAGCCCGGAGCAATACCATGTTGAACTGCAAGGGGGAAGCACATTTAGATTGTGAAAACAGAATTAGAATTGAGAGATGAAGTTTCTTAGCTCAACTTTATTTCATAGATTAATGTTAAAATGATGCAGTATGTGAGTTCTATGTGCAAAAGTAATGTATTTTCCCTGCATGCTCCCTAGTAAGATTACTTGCATATACTTATTCTTTATGGTTACTTTACTGCAGCATGTGTGCAGCTATAACATTGAACTGGATGTGAGCTTTGATTGTAGCTTATGGGGAACAATATGTGTGGTGTGAATTATTAATCCATGATCTGGTCCTTCTCCGTTGTCTAATTATATATTTACAAAGATGTGCACTTAGGGGCTGATTCAGAGCTGCACTTACACCTGTTGAAGATGAAGTTTCTTAGCTCAACTTTATTTCATAGTGTTAAAATGATGCAGTATGTGAGTTCTATGTGCAAAAGTAATGTATTTTCCCTGCATGCTAAATAATTCAAATGAATTAACATCCCTTACTTTGCAAAATGGTTTAGCCGAGCTGTACACTTGCACCTGTTTTACCCTTACTCCTAAACTCTGAATTGGCCCCTTATTGTGAATTGACATCTAAATTACTTGCCTATGTCAGGCCTATCCAGCATGTGTCAGTCTTACCTTGTTTGCTCTAAGGACATAGCGAGCTAGAACAAGTAGTGTCACTACAACCTGTCACCCTTCAAGTTCTCTATATATAATGCAGCGATTGGTGCACTTTCAGGTCTCCCTTTATAAATGCATATATAATGTGAATGTTTTCCTTTAATTTTTTTTCCATTAGCTTCACTTAAATGTATTTTTATTTGATTTAATGTCTGAAAAATGGGCCATAGTAATTGAATTCATATGCCTCCTGATAGGCAATAACTGAGCTTTAATGTCCCTTCCAGCTGCTTGTCCTGTTTCAGACACACTGGAGGGGGGTGGGGGTTGATGCTAGTACCCTCTTTATGAATGTCCTATGTGGCATTACCACCTGCTTAGCCTCTATTGAGAAACATTGCATTTTTTTCACTAATAAGGTTTTGTTTTTTGTGCATATCTGAACATTTATGTCCCTAGCTAGAAACTGAGAATTATTCTGGTTGAATATATTCTATCTGCAACAACAATATGGGCTTTTCACATAAGTGAAACTGGTTTAGTGTTAAGTTACTGGGTTCATAGATCTGGATTGTTAATCTTCTTACAGTTAAGTTATGCAACGTAAAATGGAGATGTGCAAGGGAAATATCTCCATTTTACATTGCTTACCTAATAATCTGTTTTCCAAATACATAAATATGAAGGTATCTGCCTTATGGTATGAGTTTGTCTTGATTTAATTTAAACTTATAATATGCATAGTGTTTGCTCAGATTGTGTGTATGTATAATGTCTAGTATAGTTTTGTTCTAGGTTGGTGGCCTTGTAAAGATCTCTGTTACTAGTCATTAAACCAGAGCAGGTAACCATGCTCTGTACATTAGACCCTGGTCTCCATTATCACAGATACTAGTCCCTTTTTGTTTCAATTAATGTGACGCTAAATATATATTGGGGGCTGGATGTAGAAGTTATTAAGGATATTTAAGGAAATAAAAATATAGTAACCTATTTATACTGCTTTATAAAGACCGACACTGAAGATCTGCAAGCAGGTCAGGTTAAGTAATTCAGCAGCAGCAGGATTCCCAGCTGCTGCGTTTTAGCTGTGTTACTTGAATTGGAATTGTTTTATAGAGGTTTGACTTCTTCCTAAATTATTATTTGCATTTACAGTTTTTTTTTTTCTTCTGTGGTGGGAAGGTTTTCCTAATTCCCTTAGGTCTTTCTATGATCTACCCCTCATGTCGTCATTGTACAACCAGCCTTCTATCAGGGGTACAATACTATGTACTGTGGGTATAACTATAAGGTCATGGAGCTGGAACCAGACACACTATACAATTATCTGGCAGATGTCTGAAAGATCTGGCAGTTGGAATGGAAATCTGATAGTGGATGAGAGCAAAAAGTATTGTCAGTTGCACTCATTCATTGCAACATTTTCATTCCAACAGCCAGATCTTTCAGATATCTGCCAGATAATTGTATAGTGTGTATGCACCTTAAGTGCTTGAACTTGGTTACTCCTGGGCTAAACCATGTTGGTTGCAGAGGGAGTCAAGTTTATTGTATTCTTTGCATGCAGGGATATATCTTTGAGTTGCTTACTGCACTCAGATACTGACCAGCTTTACTATTACACTGTTGTTTAGACTTGGGATAGAAAACGTCACCTCTCAACTCTAATACTGTTTGCAACAGATGAAATGGGACTCCCCCTGCAATCGACATGGTTTAGCCCAGGAGTAACTAATTTCAAGCACTTAAGTCTGGATCCAGCCCATGGATCCTAAAAATCACAGGATTTTCCCAGTTTCTTAAATTTTTCATGGTAAATACTTCCACATACTAGGTTTCTGATTTCCTTTTAATAAGAGGAACATTGTTGAAAATTGCAGTTCATTCATATAGACCATAATGATTCTCAGTTTTAACTATTCACGCTCTAATTTTATAAACGTACAACTGGATGCATTATGAATAAATAAGTGCCTAATTAGGATGCTTTAGAATTATTTTTATATTTTGTATTAGACAAAATATCTTGCTGGAAATGAATATCACTTTGTAACACGTATCACTGTTTGGGGATCAATATGTGTATAAAATGTATATACAATTTGCTTTTATTTTTTTAATAACTAGTTATCAATGTGTACTTTTCCTCACAGTGGAGGCAGCCATTTTGTTGAACAAAATAACTCACTAGTTTACACTATTGACAAGAAAATGGCTTCCTCTCTGTATAAATGCACTAAGTAAAACAATGCTGTTGGAGATTTGACTGATATATTTAAAGAAATGCTCATTAGGAAATGTGCTGCTAATCTTGGTATCACAAACATTTTAATAAAAACCCAATCTTGAAATTTGACATCTGTCTTTGAGTTTGTTTATACACTAGATTGATTATTCTCTTAAGGTTTACCATTTGTCAAATGAAAATTTGATGCTACCATTTCCATTATCACACATGAATATGTTTACCTGGTTTGGGTTTGTTTGTTGTTTTTCTTTAACCTTTGTGCACACGGGGGCGCCATTTGCTTGAATCAGACAAACAACTTACAAGCGAGTGATTTGTGTATTCACACAAAGTAAAAATTTGCAGTAAAGTTATTGCTCTGTCTGCTGTGTGTGTGTGTTGTCATCTATTCTGTCTGTCTGTCTGTCTATCTATCTATCCTTTTTTTAATACAGTATTTTTCTTCAGTAAGCTTCTCTGTAACACTGTAAACTATCACACTGTAAATTTATTTATTAACAGGTTTATATAGCGCCATCCGATTAAGTAGTGCTTTACAATTTTAAGCAGTGGTTGAAGTGGAAATTTAGAAGTGGCAGTATGGACATTTAGAAAGTGACAACAGATAAGGGCCACATGGCCCATCTAGTCTGCCCATTTGTTTATTCAAAACTATACTGATCCTAGACCCTATTTACCCTCAATTTGGTTTACAATTTAGGATACCCTTATATTTATCCCAAGCATGTTTAAA
>WWET01008379.1:25735-38852 GCA_011038615.1 Limnodynastes dumerilii | reverse complement strand
TCCGCCGGTTCCTGCATCCACAGTGACGTCACTATCCAGGGACGATCCGTCGCGTCTGAAGAAAACACCGCGCCCGGGCATTACCATCTTGCGGTCATCTTCTCCTGCGGTTGTTCCATCTGGAAACCCTGGTATGACGTCCTGTTCCATTTTATATGTTATGAATTTTGGACTATGTACTAATTAAAGTTTGTTTTGTTTTCATCCTATGTTCCCTGCGAGCCCTGGAGTTTTTACCTATTTCATTATATGGATTTCTTCTATGGGACTTTGAATGAAGTTTTTACTGTATTGAGGAGTTAAACGTTTATTTGCTCAATTATTGTTCTCCACTGGCACTTTTACTCTAGGGAGATAGCGCTGACATACCACTTTGTATGTGTCAGAGTGTATATCATATGCACCCTCCACAAATTAGGTTACCCTGTTCCAAACATTAAACTGCCAACTTAGCGGTAACATATTCTGACTCATGCCATCTTGCCCAGATTTCGTCATATTTAGATTTAGCATCACATTGAAATACATATTTTTCGTGCTCTAGGGTGGACTGCACCGATCTCATCCATTCTATCAGGGAAGGGGTCGTAGCCGTCATCCAACTTCTCGCCAGGCACACTTTAGCCATCAGAAATAAGCTGTTAATATATTGTCTTAGACTTCTACCCACTACATTTTCTAATTGCAAACCAAATAGACATATTTTAGGAGAGTCCAGGGAACACCTTACTCCCATACGGGCAATACACCCCCTTACCCCCTGCCAAAAGTCTTGGACTAACGGACATTCCCACAAGAGGTGATAAAATGAGCAGGCCTCCTTCCTACACTTAGGACATCTGGAAGAGACTTGCAGATTGTATCGTGACATCAATTGTGGAGACAAATAGCATCTATGTATTATATATATTTGTATTTGCTGATAACGGTAGGATGACGAACATTTATAAGAGCAAGAAATAAGCGTGCTCCATTCCTCATCCTCCAGGACTCCCAGATCCTCCTCCCAATGACTTTTTAATGACAGCAAATTATCCCCCTGTGGGCTCGTCAAAAGATAGGAATAGAGGTAGGAGATGAGCCCCTTATAGCCCAGTGTACGCAACATACCCTTTAATTGGGAGGGAGCTATGTCTACCTCCACACCACCAGCAAATTGGACCGACAGCGCATGTCGGAGTTGAAGGTAATGGAAGAAGTAGGCATTGGGAATATGATATTGGTCCTTGAGCAGTTCATACGATTTTAATACATTAGTTTGGTATACTTGTCCCAACGTAAGCACTTCATATTTTTTCCACATTACTATCCCCTCAAGTGTCAATAATTCTGATAGGCGCTTGTTGCGCCACAGAGGGGTCTCATTGTCAAATCCCTTCTCACCCAAAAGACTCACTGCCCTGTCCCATATAAATTTAGCCTGAGTAACAATATCTGGGACCAACTTTGGATACCTCCCTGCCAGAAGGCACTGGATTGGAGCGTGATCCTGCCCAGCCTGCTCCACCAGAGACCAGTGTAGATCGCCGTGCGAGGAGTCAGTGATCCAATCCTTGAGGAGTGCCAACTGGGCCGCCAAATAGTACAGCTGCATATCAGGCAGTGCCATACCTCCAGAGCTCCTTGATTTGCACAACGTACTGAACATGAGGGGGGCCCTCTTTCCTGCCCAGATTAAAGAAGTTATGTAGCTGCGTAGCTTTATAAAAAAGTTATTGGAGACATACACAGGGGAATTTGCCAGCACATACAACAGCTTGGGCTGCACAATCATTTTCACTAGACTTACCCTACCCATGACAGACAAGGGAAGCCGTCGCCACACACCAATCTTATGTTGTACATACTCTAATTGCGGGGATAAATTTAATGGTATATAGTCCTTCATGCTGTTTGTAACATGGATTCCCAGGTATTTGATCTGAGAGGCCCACTGTAAACGGGAGAAAGGGAGGAGACATTGGGGGATCACCACGTAACGGGAGGACATGTGACTTTTCCCAGTTGATATACAAACTGGAGTATCTACCAAACCGCTCAACTACTCTAAGCAATGCAGCTATTGAGTCATCAGGGTCAGCCAGGAATAAAAGAATATCATCGGCATAGAGCACCACCTTCTCCTCGCACCTGCCAACCTCAAGTCCCCTAATAGCATGGTCATGTCTAATAAGGACAGCCAGCGGCTCAATTGCAAGGGAAAACAATGCGGGAGAAAGCGGACACCCCTGTCTCGTACCTCTATGTAGCGGAAAAGGCTCTGACGTAAAGCCATTAACCATCACCCTGGCCACAGGTGCACTATACAGAAGCTTAAGCCAAGCAATAAAATTCCCGCCAAACCCTATCTTCTCAAGCACAGCCCAAAGATAGCCCCACTCAACAGAATCAAATGCTTTGGCTGCATCCAATGAGACTACCACCGGCTGCGTATAAGACAAATGATTCAACTGCAAATGGGAGAAGAGGCGCCTTAAGTTTATATTAGTTGATTTTCCCGGCATAAAACCGGTTTGGTCCGGATGAACAACTTCGCCTATTATTTTGTTTAGTCTCATCACTAAAAGCTTTGCAAGAATCTTGACATCTATGTTTAAGAGTGAGATAGGGTGGTAAGAATCAACATACGCAGGATCCTTCCCCGGTTTAGGAATAACAGCAATTAGTGCCTCCGACATGGATTGCGCCAATATACCGTCATGAAGCAACTCGTTATACATTTTAAGTAATGTTGGGGCAAAAAAGTCAGCATGTTTTTTGAAGAGCTCAATTGGGAGTCCATCCACCCCGGGTGCTTTTCTGTTTGGAAACGAGGAAATAGCATCAACCACTTCCTCAATCTCCAGGGGCTTATCAAGATATTCCTTACTACTTACTGTAAGTGTAGGCAGAGTTATATCTAATAAATATGAATGGAGCTCCTGAAGGGGGTATTGCGCCTGACTGCTATATACATAAGTGTAATGACTAACAAATGTACTGGCTATGTCCTGCACCTGGGTCTGCCTAACCCCCAAACTATTGAGAACATACGGGATCCTAGACATATTAACATCCCCCCTAGCTAATTTTGCTAAAAAGGTTCCCCCCTTATCTGCCTCCAGGAATTGTCTGTGGGAACTAAACAGTAATCGCCGTTTTGATTTTTACAGGAGATATTCTGTCCATTCCCTTCTGGCCTGTAACCATGCCATCCTATCCCCGCCTTCTCCAGTTCTGGTATAGAGATCTTCCAGTTCACTAGCCCGCTGCTCCAATTTGACTTCCCTTTCCCTAGTTAACAAGATTGGTGCTACTACCGTATTGGTATTATCATTGAAATATCCTTCCCACTGCACAATCAGATCGCACCCCGGCCCGTCTAGTGAGCCAAAAAGGATGGAACCTCCAAAACCTCTGACCAACCTCCAAACCAGTTTCAAGGGCCATAATCATAGGCGAGTGATCAGAGATTCCATGAGGCCTATATTCCACCGCGCGAACCCCACAGACCAGAGAGCGGGATACCAATACCAAGTCAATTCGGGAAAACGAGTTATATGTAGCAGAAAAGCACGAATATTGTTGCCTGACAGGGAATTTTAAATGCCAGATATCCACCAGCCCCATTTCCTGAACTACCTGCGAAAATATAGTGTTTGTACCTTCAGTGCCCGTAGCTGAAGATTCTCTCCACTTATCCAACCTGGTATGCATAAGAGTATTGAAATCGCCAAGACAGATAACCTGAGCATCCGGCGCCCCAGCTATAAACTCACCAGAGTGCTTTAGGACTTCCCCATTATAAGGAGGCGGAATGTAAACTGCTAGAATTAGATATTTCTGCATATTTATAGAGACATGCAAGAATACATATCTACCACGCAGATCAATTTTCTTGTCTATAATCATACAAGTCACCCTCTTATGGATTAATATCGACACCCCGCGAGATGCGTGAGTAGCGTGAAAGTGTTGACCAACCCATGATTTTTTAAGAGACAAAACCCTTGGACCCTCCAAATGCGTTTCGGTCAAACACATTATATCCACATTGTATTCCTTTATCTGCCGTATTACCAGCCCCCTTTTAATTGTATTATTTAAGCCCCTGACGTTCCAGGTAGCCACATTTATCTGTTGCGACCTTGCCATTCCTCTAAGAAAGTAAGATACGGACAATTAATTGGGCCTAAGACGCACATAAGTCCAGCCATTGCGGCTGTCCACCCTGTAGGATCACAAATACTATTGAGAGTGTCAACTGTATATATTTATGCGTTCTGAGCATATAAATGGCATTTATAGGAGCATATAGGCATTGAGAAACAAATACAAGAAACATTATACAACTACAACTAACCCACCCTTTAGCCACCCTGTATAACCTTCCCCCAACTAAGGTATACCTAACCGTTCCCACCAACATTACAACAGACTACTGAGCACTCAAATTACGAATTTGACACCGCAGTAGCTATCCCTTGTAACCTTTACGTAAAAGTAACCTGGTATTAACATAGCTCCTGTTAACTAGGAACCTAAACCCACTCAATATTAACATCACATAATATTTAGCATCCAGTTCGTCAAAATATTTGCATCACATATGAGGCAATACTTCACATTGTCCATGGTGACAGGCATTCCATGTAGTATTATACCATCAGAGCTCTCGCCGGTGCCACGCCATCCAGCCATGCCGCCGCCTCACCCGAAGAACCGAAGAAATGCGTGGTTCCCTCCGCAACCACGCGAAGCCGTGCAGGAAACATCATGGAGTATGGATACTGTAACTCCCTTAAGCGCCGTTTAACTTGGATAAATTGTGCTCGGCTCTTTTGCACATCAAGGGGGAAGTCCGGAAACTTTCTGACCATTGTACTCCAAAGGACCCTTCGTTCTGGCAAGTCATAGTATGGTATCTCTATCTCTGTAATGAAGAATTTTTGCAATAAACGTGCGGGGAGGGGCACCCGGAGGTAAGCGTTGCGTCGGTATTCTATGCACCCTTTCCACTGCAAACTGCGGGGTGAACACATCCTTGCCAAACAGATCAATGAGACACTTTTCCAAGAACAATTCGGGTGTGGTCCCTTCTGACTTCTCCGGCAGGCCGACCAGACGGATATTATTTCTTCTAAGGCGCCCTTCTATATCTGTCAACTTTAGCTTACAGGAATTCACTTGCGCGGTTAGGTCAGCCAGCTTGTTCGGAAGAGGAGCAGTGCTGTCCTCTAATGTGGAGATACGATGTTCTGTCTCGCTTACACGCTCCCTGATACGCTGCATGTCCTGGCGAAGCAACGACAGATCCACTTGTACTTCCCCGATTTTATCTGTAACTTTTTTTTCCGACGTGTTAATGGCCTCGAGTAGCTGCTGTAGGCAAACTTCACTGCCAGTAGAGCTAGGCGGACCCGATTCAGGTTCCAGCGGAGCAGGAGTTGTCACTGGTGCATTCCGCGCAAATCTCTCCAGGCACGTTGCAGGAGTAGATTGGTTGTGTTTACCCATTTGGGACTAGAATAGTAATGAACTGTGGAAGGATTCAAAATTATTATGATGTGGAGACTGCTAACAGTGATGATGAGGATAATATGTAGCAATATTCAAGCAAGGTCCCCCAAGCCACACGGAAGCGCAGTCTTGAAAATAGTAAGAGAAAGTTCCAGACCATAAACGTTATACTTAATATCCGGAAAGTGGATAAGAGCTACACCTCTCCTGGTATTATAAAGGAAAAGCAAGTTCACATGCCATGTAGGGAGGTAGTTATTGCAGATTTCTGGCTGTGAAAACTGTATAAAAAACTATATCTCTCAGGAAAGGCAGCTCTTCTGGGCAGTAGCAATCCAGCTCCCCTATATCTTCCAGCTCCCTGTAATCTCCCACTCAATGTGGCAGCAAGAATCCCACCTCAGGGTAGTACAGCCAGGGACCTACAGAGTCATGTCACCAACCTCCAGGTTAAATGCAGCGCTGTCAACTCTGCCAGTGATGGTATTAGACAAGTGAGCCCCAGGTGACCTCCGTCCGTACCGTTCAGGATACAAGATGGCGCCCGGGAGTTCCAGATTTGGCGCCAAACACTCCAAGTGCCCCAGGGAGCAGTGCCAATATAGCCAGGGAGCCGGTATTATGGCTCTGATCTAGCGTCCCCCTGCAGCTTTTATCCCCAGGCGAAGAGTCCTCCAACAGCCGGCAGACGTCTCCACCACAATGCACGGGTCTGTGCCTGTCAGCACACTGCCCGCCAACACCAGTGCCGCGGTCCCAGACCTCCACACCGCAACTGCCCCAGGGTCCGGAACAAGGTGCCTCCGACACACCAGGAGATGCAGACAGGTTCCCAAAGGTCTCCACTGCACGAGTGGAGCAGGTAGTTTCCTATAAGACGGATTATAAACAGGATTTATGGAGGAGCTAAGTGCCGTTGCTGCTCACTCCATTGACGCCAGGCCACCCTTCCAAAAATAACTAAAATTTTTATAATATTTTTGTGGTTCACTCATACCGGACTTGTAGGAGTAATAATTTATTTTTTCAGGTGTGATAGTAGCTACCGATTGATTCAATTAAAAAGTGGAGGGAGGGATTCTCCTATTTATACAACATAGTTACCTGTTGAACCTATTTCTCTGATTAAATCATTTTGTAACCATGAAACGCATCAGCGCTACTTTTCTAGTGCCATCCGGACACTTACTGCATCATTACTAACCATACTGCCCACAGCAGCCATGATTGGACGTCAGTTGGTCCGCATATCATTGCCAGTAATACAAGCTGTTATGTTGTCTCCTGCACCCAGCCACGCTTTTTGATTCAGTTGGATCCCCCTGCGGGGGAACTTTCCACGAGTGCACAGATTAGGAGGTATTTCATTACCAGCAGTGAGTCTATCGGAAGCGCGCCTCACCGCCGGACCCACGGGCTGGGACAATTACCCGGGTGAGACCATTCTTTATTCTACTTGTGCTCCCACTCGAGATCCTCATTTGAAGTACAATTATATTTGCACCGCTTGTTGAACAGATGCCGTTTACACCCTGAACGGTATCTACTGAGTATATCCATTGACGTTTCAGCCTTGTGTCATATAATTTGTGTATTCACATAAAACCTGAACACTATTGAGACAAGCAATTTCTATACACCTCGGTGCATTCACGGATGTTTCTACTGTGTGCAAGCTCATTTCTCCCATGCCTATTTAGGATTTACTGAGCCATTTTTAATATTCTCTACACTCTTTGCACTAATGGATTTACGAAGGAACTGATTGAGGGCTACAAATCTAATTGAACTCTTGATATCTTTGCCTTTATCCTAGCTGGGCTGTGTAGTGGCTGCAGTACATGTTACAAGCTACTATTTTGCTGTATGGTTTACACATTTGTGTTATTTGTGTTATTTCTATAACTGATGCCGTACGCCAATTTTTAGCCTAATGGCATTACCGGCCGTTACATTGTGTATTGTTTTATTTATATTTTAATGTATCTTTTATATATACATGTTTAATAAATAATAATAATTATACAAGTCTGGTATATTAATTTTTATTCTAAATAATTAATTTTTTTCGGTGCATCACTGCGCGGATATAATTGTCTTTAAACGTCTTTGTTTGTCATGTAACTAGTATATGTTAATGATTATATGGCAGAAGGAGGGAATGGTAATTGGGACGATTTCTGCAATCACTGTTGTTGTTATTCATGTTCAGTAATAATAATCAAAAAGATAGTAGGTAGTCATTTAAACACGGACTACCTAAAAATCAGAATAGGTTGCAGTTGGGGTGAGATTCATACATTCATACTCTGCCCAAGCACCTATGTCCACTTGACGTTCCTATAGTCTGTCCCGCTGTCAAGGCATTTAGAGACAGTACAATAAAAAGATTATGTACTTAATAGTAAAGGGTTCATAAGTATTAGTATTTACCATCCTAACAGTAATACCACCTCAGATACAGATAAAGATATACTAGGGGCCGGTAACCTGTCAGGTACAATAGGGGCCCAGGCGGCAAAGACGTGGTGAATACATTCCACATGCTCCTGAGAATCTAGTCAGATTGAGGATCCTCAAAGAATAAAGATTAAAGGTGGTCCATAACTCATTAAAAAATGGGGGGCCATAACAGAAAGGGACTGGCAGAATATGCCAGTATGAGTTCTACCGAGGTGGTTAAGGAGAAGAAGGGACAACATTCTATTAAGGAAGAATGTTTTTCAGAAAGCAAACATGCAGAGACAAGGAACATTAGACTCTAAAATAAGGGTAGACACAATTAATAAACACTTTGCCCAGAAATAGGCGTCAGGACGGTCAGCCAGTTTTATGTCCTGGATTTTTATTCCAAAATGAAAACCCCTAGTACTCATACACAAAACTAAATTTTGGCTTGAAACTGCTGAAAAATTTTTGTTGGAAAAAGAAAACAATGTTAGGTGACAAAGATTGGCCGTGGTAGCAATGCAGACAGTGTGAGAGGTGTAATCCTATGGATGAGTGTTACATGCCGCCGCGCCACGCGGTCCGGCATATAACTATCATACCTCCTTCCTCCAGTCTCTCCGTGGCATCTCCCGATGTGTGCCTGCGAAGGCACGTGTCTGTGTTTTCTGAGCACCGCCGCTAGCTCCCGGGCACACACTCAGGGGACCTTGTATATCATTTCTAATCGGCATCCTCATGCTGAGAACAGCCAATCAGGTGTTAGGGGGCTGAATTCTGCTGTCCAATCAGGAGACAGCAGATTCTATATTAGAAATGGCAGTGTCAGTATAACACTGCTGGTTATAGAGTCTGGTTTTCCAGCCTGTGATCTGCTCTGTTCATTATTGCGCCTTATGCCATTCTTTGATTTTGAGTGCCCTATCCATTTATTATCTGTGCCCAGTCCTCCAAGTGTACCTTCTTGCTCTCTTACATGTACTCCCCTGTTGGTTTTCTCCCTCTCTGTTCCTGCGTGGATATGTTCCGCCCCCTTTGGGGGATGCCATGGTGTCTTTTGTTGAGTGTCCCAGTCTGTCTGGTCTGTCACCTCCCCAGTCCGTCCTCTCCAGTTCGTCAGGACTAGTCCATTCTAGTTCCTATGGTCCCGCTGTTCTACCTCTACTTCCTTCGCCTCTTCACTAGCTCCCACTAAGTTTCTATTTCCTCTCCGGGTGGCACCTCTGGGGGCCACGACCTGCTAGGTGTCCTGCAGCCCAGATTATCCCCACCATCAGGGGCTCTAGTGAAGACCTAGCCCTAGTTAGACTCCGCGTCCTGGTTGTCTTACCTGTAACAATGAGATAATTTGTATGAATCAAGTATGTAAAAGAGGATGAGATTCAAAATGTTAGACCTGTGTGCCTAGTCCATTAAGAAATACTAGGAGTTGTGCAAAAAAAGAGTTGAAACAGACAGGATGTAAAAATAAAAGTTACAGTTGGTGATGTAAATGTAAAGAGAAGTTTGCATAGTTGGAAAAGAAATAAGTGTAACACATGTAACATGACAAGAGAAAAAGGACAGTCTGTGACGGATTATTATGACAAGGTTTTGAGATATCATACAGACCAAGGTTTTGGTACAGATGAAGCCAGAGAACTAAGACTTTTAAAAAAAATTCCCTAAAAACCCAGACCTTCTCACAAAAAGGAGGATTATATGTATTTTTGTTTTGAAAATTTTTTTTGGTTGTTTCCAGATAACATTAAATCTTAAATTTTTTATGAAAATAAAATTACTAGCCATCTGCTAAAATCCATAAGCAGGGGAAGTTTTGCAAATAATTTCTGTGAGGTTTTGCAGACATGACCCCCCCTGCAGCCCCCCCCCCCCTCCTCTCACTGTGCATTTAAGTTTTGTGAGCAGGGAAGAGTGATCCCGTGAAGGTTAAGTTAAGGGAAATATTTTATTTGTATTACACTGGTAAATTATTGTTATTCTGTGATGATTTAAGTCTTATTGGAAAACAGGTTTTTTTTTTGTTTTTCTTTTTTTTTTATAGTGAACATCATTTTGTGGTTCTGATAATATAGAGATATTGTATTCAGAGATCCGTTTTCACGGGCAGTTCCATGCGTATTTTTAGACACGTTTAAACTGCGCATGCGTAGTACCTTTTTTTTTTTTACATAGACTATACGCACGGAAATGCCTCATGGACGGACTTGTGAATCGCATGTTGGTACATACGTCCGGACGTATAAATACGCACGGGAGAATTTTAAAAAAAAATGGGCGGGGGAGGAATTTAAATGAAGGAAAGTGGCCGCGAATATCAAGATACGCACGGATGGAGGACATATACGCACAGGACTGCACACAGAAAGTTACAGGTGGTCTCCGAGAGCACGGCCGAGAAAGGGAAGTGTCATGGGTGTGAGGGGGTTTGGCATGCACCGTGTGTGCGTATATTTGCGGACCGGTCTGGTCCATTGTTTTGTTGGTGCAGTCCACTCTGAAAGATCAGCATACTTTTGCAAGTTGGTTATGAATAATGATGATTCTTGATGATTCTTGCTGTTTGCTCTAGCAGGCAGACAGGTTGTATGCATTGTTGTTGATTGTTGTTTAGTTGCTCACTGTCTACTTGGAAACTTTTTGTTTAATGTTTGTTAATGCATAGCATGTAAGAACAGTAAACGATATTTCTCTCTTTACTTGTTGATTTTAAAAATAAAAATGAGAAAAATGAGAAATTCAAAGTCTTATAAGGTGTTTTATTTTTGTTTACTTGTTTCTGCACAATACAAGGTGGGAGTGTTTTAGTGTAGTATTTCAGTGAAATAAGAAGTTTTGAGAAACTTAAGCAGTGATAAATCTAATGACATAATTTTCTTTGAAATGTTGTTTTGGCCATGATCTCAGTCTGTCTTTGGTTGTGTGTTTTTAAGACTAGTGGAGCTTTGCGGGTTCACAATGCTGATTGCTTTCTCTGCGGGTTCACAATGCTGATTGCTTTCTTTCAGGTCATCTCTATGTTGCATTTGTATTTTATTTAGAGTACAGTTTGAGTTTTTTGAGATTTTTGCTGACTGTTTTACAAAAAATTGATGACCCAATTAGCCCATGGGCAAGTCCACAATTTAAAGGAACCAATGACCAATTCCATGCTTCAGCACTGGATAGCATCGGGGTTCAATGCCGGAGCTACAGATTATGTAGCAGCATGCTAAATATGTGGCAAGCACAACTCAGGTCAAGACACCCCAGAAACATCTGCCTAAAGCAATGTACCCATTTCAGCGACTGCAGATTGACTGTATACAGTTATCTAAGGTAGGGACATATAAGTCCTAGTCTATACTGATCTCTTCGTTGGTTGACCGGAAGCCTGGCCAGTTGCTAAAGCTACAGCGAGAGCAACTGCACGCAAACTTATATCAGAAGTAACAATAAAAAGGAAAATAGTGGTGCCAACTGCGCTAAAAATAAGCAGCTGACAACAGAACCTAGGGGGTCTTACACCCCTAAAACGACTCACAAGACAGGAAATAGGCCTGCTACCCAGCGCTAACTAAATAAATAAATAAATGATTATTTAAACTCTGCATCTATTTTATGAAATGAATGCCGATTCTCGTATATTATTAATTGAATGTTTAAATAAATGTATCTAACTTTCTTATAATCCACTTTTATTCTTTCTTTTTATATGATGGATTTTACGAGTGGCATAACTACAAGTACAAGCAATTGATACAAATTTTTCCACACCAGTCAGAGCATAATATTTTTTTATTGAGACACTGTTTGGACTCTTTCTACTCACATTTGTCTGTTTATTTATTTATTTAGTCAGTTAGCCCTGTGTGTTACATGCCGTTAGAACGACAGGCCTGTGGTGCTCTGGTTCCCCCTCTCCTGTTCTTACCTTGTTCCTGTCGCCGTCTGCCCGCTCTCCTACCGCGTGGTCCGTCCCTCTCCATCGCGCCGGCCATCTTCCCTTGCGGCGCAAGACTGACAGTATAGACCAGGGCTATCACACAGCAAACAGTCAGTCTGCGTTTGTCAGCGGCTTGCCGCCCCCTGTTTGTTTATGTATTCTTGTCTTGTCTCCTCTGGGGAGTGTGCTCCCACCTGGGGTAAGTCTCCACTCACCATTTCCATTTCTAGGCTGCTGGTAGCTTCGGTAGTCCTCCTGCCAATCCCACGACGTACTGCTGCCAAGGGCCGCGACCTCCGGGGTCTGCAGCCCAGACTATCCCCACCTTCAGGGGCTCTAGAGAACACCAGACCTTTGGATAGACTCCGCGCCCTGGTTAATGGTATAAGTCGTAACACTGTGTAGCAGACCTATTTCTTATCTTGATATCAGAAGTAGTTTGCAGATATGGAGTACCAGAGGTTATTGAATATAATAATAATAATCCCCATTTCACGGGGAGAAGTTATGCAGCACATCGGGATGGATCCAGACTTATTCAAGTGCTTGAAATTAGTTACTCCTGGGCTAAACCATATTGATTGAAGGGGGAGTCAAGTTAATTGTATTCTTTGCATGCAGGGATATATCTTTGAATTGCTTACTGCACACAGATGCTGACCAGCTTTACTTTTATACTGTTATTTACACTTGGGATAGGAAACATCACCTGTCAACTCTAATACTGTTTACAACAGATGAAATATGACTCCCCTGCAATCAACATGGTTTAGCCCAGGAGTAACTAATTTCAAGCACTTACTTAAGTCTGGTTCTAGCCCATCACGTCTGATCTGGGTATAACTCAAGTGTTCCACACCCTCTATCAGCAGGCTAATAGGTAGAGAGGTTTAATGGGACGATCAAACTAAAAAAATACAGAAACAGAGGAATCAGACAGGTAAACAATGGACTGAATATTTACCTCTAACATTAAATTCAGTCAGAACCACCGCTAATATGAAAACAAAACTAACTCCATATGAGATACTGTTTGCAGGAACCCAAAAAACAGGCTGTTATTTTCCACAGCAATTACAGCACAGAAAACGTAAACTAGTGTACAGTTCCATGTTTTCTCTTCTATCCCAGACCCAAACAGTCTTGAAGGATCACACAAGCTGGAACCAAGAGACTGGGTGTATGTAAAAAGACATGTGAGGAAAGCTCTGGAACCTCAATTTGCTGGTCCATTCCAGGTCCTGC
>WWET01008378.1:27811-38855 GCA_011038615.1 Limnodynastes dumerilii | reverse complement strand
GTCACTCCCCTCTGTCGTGCGGGCTTTATGGCACGGAACAAAGTAAACGCTAGGATTACTATAGTAATCCTAGCGTAACATCTGGAGGACGCATGCGCCCTCCAGTTCAGTCAGGTGATTTACGCACCTTGCGTGCATAAATCACCTGACGCTCTTAAATCTGGATCCGAGAGATTGGATCTAATCTATCATATAGCACCACCACTTAAAGAGCTGCACTGTTATATCCCTAACAAATCAAAAAACAAGTGTTCCTGATACAAAATAGATAGAATGTAAGATACAATCAATATGCGCTTTCAAATACGATCAAAATTTGTATACAATTTTCAATTCAATAAAAATGTTCAGTTCAATGGAGTTGAAGTTTTTGCTTTCAAATACAATCAAAATCTGTATACAATATTCAATTCAAAAAAATGTTCAGTTCATTAAAGAATGTATTATCAAAGATTTTCTTTGGCTTCACTGTTGTTGTTATACTCTGTATTTTGTTGGTATATAGAGAACAAAAGAGAGAACAAAAATCTCCTTGTGTAGTAATATCAAAGATAAAACATAAACACTGGTCTGTAAGGTAATGCACTCACATTTAACTGAGGTTTGATGCATGTCCGAAGGGTCTTTAATCCAATGGTGAATTCCTATTGATTTCTAGAGTCCTCCAACCGTTAACTGTAGGGATGGCGGTAGAAGGAAAAACAAAAAGAAGATCTTTGCGCAGTAAGTTTTGATCATTTCAAATATGTAGGAGTATATACATCACTCACATTTTTGCCCCTTGGGCTTGAAGCATATAAAGGGTAGTTGGTTGTGGATATTTCTGCTGGGTCCTCCTCGTGTTCTTTTATTCTCAGACTCTTCCATGCGACCGTATATATGGAAAAAATAAGGGGAAAGAGATCTTGTGCACTACCTTTAAAAAGGTCTTAAAGGTGAATATAGTGATGAAAGCAACTCACAATATCGCCCCTTGGGCTTTATGCATAAAGAAGATTTCTTTGTTGATGCTCCAATATATGACACTGGTTAGTAGTATTAACAAAATGTATTCATGAAGTTCTCTTCAAAAAATATATATATAAAAAAACTTGATAAAAAAGTTCTTATCTGTTAATCCACGAGTTGGTCCTCAGAGCTCCACTCCTCCGACGCGTTTCAAGGTGACACCTTGAGAAAGGATCATTGGAGCTGAAACTCGTCAATGGAGTGGAACTCTGAGGTCCAACTCATGGATTAACATATAAGAACTTTTTAAACAGTGTGGTAGTGAATTCCTATTGATTTCTAGAGTCTTCCAACCGTTAACCTTAGGGATGGTGGTAGAAGGAAAAACAAGAAGAAGATCTTTGCGCAGTAGGTTTTGATCATTTCAAATATGTAAGAGTATATACACCACTCACATTTTTGCCCTTTGGGCTTGAAGCATATAAAGGGTAGTTGGTTGTGGATATTTCTGCTGGGTCCTCCTCGTGTTCTTTTATTCTCAGACTCTTCCATGCGACCGTATATATGGAAAAAATAAGGGGAAAGAGATCTTGTGCACTACCTTTAAAAAGGTCTTAAAGGTGAATATATTGATGAAAGCAACTCACAATATCGCCCCTTGGGCTTTATGCGTAAAGAAGATTTCTTTGTTGATGCTCCAATATATGACACCGGTTAGTAGTATTAACAAAATTTATTCATGAAGTTCTCTTCAAAAAATATATATATAAAAAAACTTGATAAAAAAGTTTTTATCCGTTAATCCACGAGTTGGTCCTCAGAGCTCCACTCCATCGACGCGTTTCAAGGTGACACCTTGAGAAAGGATCATTGGAGCTGAAAAGCGTCAATGGAGTGGAACTCTGAGGTCCAACTTGTGGATTAACATATAAGAACTTTTTAAACAGTGTGGTATTATTGGGCCCCTTTGTACATCTTCCTGCTGTGTATAAAAGCTATTTCTGTCTCCGAAGGTCTCTCAGACCCCCATACAGGGGATACCTTTTTTTATCAAGTTTTTTTTATAAAAAAATAATCCAATTGCTGGTTAACTTCTCACCTACAGCATGGAGGCTGTCTCCTTTTATCCCCAACAAAACCCGGACACTGGCTCCTGTATCAGCTGATTTTGTTATTCCTATAAGGACTGCAGCTACTGGCTTGTATGGAGCCCTACTACTGTGATATATAAGTACATTGAGACATAGCACTAATTTTGAGCATCTCTCTATAATGTGAGAAAGAAACCGCTACAGATTAAACATTTCGGCTGTGCACACACACTCGATTCAGCAACATAACGGGCGGGGAGGACCTTGTCATCTACAAGTGAGTAACTGTTACCATACAGCCTTCTACAAGATTCTATATATTTAAGCCTCCATTCAATCATTTGTATCTTCATCATTTGGAGTGACAATAGTACTCTAATTCAAGACCTCATATTATAAGTGGAACATTTATTTAGCTTTTTTGTTTTTTTCAACTGTTGAAAATCATCAGTCTTCAATATCTTACTAGCAATATTTTTGCAATTATTGTGTCATTTACTGGGAATAATTTGTTTCTGGATCCAATCCCAATATATAACTTACAATCTTATTGTCGTCTGACATATTTTGTATTTTTATATATTTGTTGACATTCATTGCAACCGTATACATTTTTATATATTTTAATAATTTTATTTGGTGTTTAATAAATTTCTACTACTCGTATCATCTCCAAGCGCTTCCATATTTCTTTCTTAATTGCTTAAAACATGAGACTGGATCCAGCCTAAAGTGCTATTTCCGAATGTTATCTATCCTAAATTCTGCATACAGGAGATTAGGGCACCCCCCCATCCCAATCTACACTTCTACGTGTGGAAGCGATTTCCATGTCCTTCACTCTACCTTAAGCATTCTGCACACATCTCTGTGTGTCTAAGGGCTTAGCCATGCCTTTACTATAAGATTTAAATACCAATACCCATCCATCATACGTATCACATACACATGGTGAATGGGTCCACCTCCTGAGCAGTAACATAAGTGTAGAATTAATAAGAGAATAGGTGTCTGATACAGACATGCACAACGTGTTGCAAAATGGTTCATCAACGTTTCCGCCGGTGGGCCTGACCTATAGGTGTATGCAAACCAATGCATTATAATACATGGAGCAGGCTGCATGAGATCCAAATGCGTACACACAGCGTTGCCTTTGGACTACAAGCAATTACCCAACATAGCGTAGGGGTATACAGCAGCTAAACACATTGGGCCAGATCCATACCTACGCAAATGATACGCCCGTGTGAGTATCATATTTACACAGGCGTACCTTCGAAGCACGCCCAAGGAACTCCCCTCGGTCATCCGTATTTTTGCCGTCTTTTCCAAGTGTAACTCCTGGCAGCCGTAGCGGATGAACGTATTTATGCAAATGAATAGAAAAACCTACATAAAATATAGGAAACTTCTTTAGCAGGTGCACACTAATATAAATAATTATAAAAATGTAAAATGTATAAAAAAAAAAGAATATAAAAACCTCTAAACTAAAACTGGATTACAAATGCATAATCATCAAACCTTATAAATAGACAATACATGTGCAAATAGTGCTGATGTGAAATAATAATAATGAAAAAATGAAAAAGTTCAAAGTCTCGAAATCAGACAGATGAAAATCAGGAACATAAGTAAAAAAAATTGTCCGTATATAGATAATCAAAAAGTGTCCAAGAAAAAACGGTTGTAGTGTATATAAAAAGAAAAGTGGACTACAAGTCCTCTTACAGTTCAGTATAAGATGAGGTTGTGCAGATATATTAAAAAAGGGGGGTGCTCCTTAGGACCCTGCGGCTGCGACTTCTGTTGAAGCAGAGATTTTCTCCAAGTTTCGTATAGTCTCTGTATCAGTCAAAAACCAGTACTGTTTTTCTGATGGATGGAGTAAAGCTAGGAAACTGGGGAAAAGGGTGTCTGAAGTGTATTATCTTTATTAAACCCTTGCGATGTAATTGCCACCACGTGGAGCAGTGCACCGACGCCGCCGTGTGTATAGAAAAGAAAAAAACTTCCAATGTGTAAAAATGCTAATATACAGTTTTATTTTAATATATAAAAAAATATAAATACATGAAATAGAACACTATATGAAGAGTAGGTATACACAATATAAACAAAATAAATAAATAAATAGATCCCCCGAGGGGAGAGCTCTGTACCAGGCTGCTGGAGATGAAAGAGATGTATTACCCGGGATTAAAGCACCTCAACAAACAGTCTGATCTGGAACTCTACACATCTCGCAAAGTGACACAACCGACGCGTTTCGACCTTAGAAGTCTTTTTTGAGGCAGTCCTAATGCAGGTAAGAACGCCCATACTGTACGATTTAAGTGCCTCACCTTGCCTCCGAAGCGTAATTACTGATGTCATGTGGCTGGCACGCCCCTTCATCCATAGTTACTATAGCAAACTATATTAGAATTTTTATTAAAAACATTACAATTTTTTTGTTTTCTTACTGTGTGTAGAAATGATATAACACATATACATACATCCACAGTGATTGCAATGCTCTCATAATGTCACATCCTAATGGAAGGGTCTGAAATAAGTCATGGAAGGTGATCCCCTTGGACTTAGACATGACCGGTAACAGGTGCAATGCCCTTACTGTCCATTGACCATGTCCCTCCCACTAGACGCCCTTCAAAATACAAGTAACCGCAATCCGAGTTGTGCTCTGGTCTGACGGTAATGTGCACTATTCAGTTCTGAGCATGCGCACTTCAAAATAACACATGGAAAAGTCATGACAGCTGGTGTCCACTCACCTCTAGATCAGACCCGGCTCCATGGTTTACACAATCCACTCACAGTCACATGTTTCTCTATTGGTCTAATTGAGTAAAGAAATGCTTGGCCAGAACTTGTTTTCCCCTCCATTACAGAAACCGCAGTTTCAGTATAATATGATACCCATGGGGTCTGGGTCGGTTGGTCAGCCTAGCCGCTCTGGTGTGGCTGGGTACATTCCATTTCAATACCGCATTATGGCTAGTTAGTCCCAGGTTAATCCACCAACACAACAAAGGGCTGTTGATCAGGTGGAAGCTGGTAGGAAGAGGGTGTGGGAAAGTTCTGGTCAACCTCAGTTGAAAGTTGTTTTGCCTATTGCAGAGCTTACGTTGGAAGCAGCTACGAGTCGTCAGAAACTGAATGTGCCGAATTCTGATCCATTACTGGAAACTCCTAATGAACCTATGTGGCCAAGTGAATTTTTCCCAGCGATTGTAGGTGAGCAAGCTAATTCTATTCATTTGGGGGGAGTGGAATCGAGCATCGGGAGTGTTATTTCTAGCGTTGCGTTGTCTGTGTCACAAATTCATCCGGCAAAGATTATGAAATGATTTTAATAAAAATGCTTAGAGTGGTTCTCCTAAAAAGGGAAAACATAGTGCATAGACCCCTCCTAATCCCCCCCCCCCCCCACCCATTTTATGTGACAATGCTGCAATTACTTGGCACGTTCATCAATCCACTCAAGAACAAATTAAGCAGGTTCATTATGTGGACATAATTGCGGTAACGCAAACTGGGAAGGAGGCATTAGCTGCTGCAAAAGTTAAAGGTGGAATCGGAGAAGATTCCTACAAAAGCTTCTCAAATTTTTTTTTGTCAATTTGTGGCATGCTATTTGGAGACCTGTCCAACTGAACATATTATGAGATAGCTTCACCTCATTCATGACTTGCACGCTAATAGCAGGGTGGCCATGTGGCATTTGAACGACGAGAGATTTAGAAAAAATCAAGAGGGTGCAAACAATATAGATTATTTTGAGAGCAATATGAATGCGTATCTCCAATGCAAAGATGGGGCATATTCCTCTTCCTTTTGCAAGCAAACACAACAAACAAGGTAGTCTTCAACCAATGTTAGCAAAGGAAAGTAGCACAGCGTGTAGATACAAACACCTTTGTACAAAATGTGGGGGGGCACATTTAGCAAAAGACTGCAAACCCTACTCTACGCCAGCATGCTCAGTTTCGTACCAATTGTTTGAATAGGCTTTGGAGATGCTACGGTCATGTGGCAAGGGTACTCTTATGGCTAAACTTGATATTGAGCCTGCTTTCCATTTATTGCCATTACACCCAGACTCATTTGTTTTTATGGGCTTTAAATTACCAGAAGGTTTCTTTGTTGATAGAGCATTGCCTATGGGATGTTCCATCTCATTTGCCTTGTTTTAAAAATTGAGTACATTCCTACAATGGTGTGTCAAAATAGGGGCACGCATTATTTGGATGATGCTTTATTTGTTGGCCCGGCTGACAGTGAGGCTTGAAAACAAACTCTGTTCTATGCTAGAGACCTATTTTGGCATTTTGGTGTCCCTGTAGCTCCTGAAAATACTGAAGGCCCCTCCACCTGCATTTCATATTTAGGAATTGAAATTGACATGAACAAGGGTTTATGTCGACTTTCTCTTGAGTAGGTCCATAAAATCACTCTCTTACTCACGTTATGTGATTGTTGGCGTGCAATCTTAAAGAAGGTGCAGTCTTTGTAAGGATTGTTAAATCTTGCTTGTAGGGTTATTTCTATGGACAAATTTTTTTTGCAGAAATTTAGAAAGGGCAACGGCAGGTATGAAGGCTTGACATCATATTGTTCATTTTTTTAAAAAACCTTCAGGATGACATGAATGTTTGGCTTCAGTTTTTAGAAAGTTTCAATGATGTCCATATTTGGAGATCGGTGGCAACATCTAGTTCTCTATTGGAACTATTTACGGATGTTGCTGGGTCCAATGGTTTTGGAGCGTACTTTCAAGTAGAGTGGTGTACTGCACCATGGCCTCCTGCTTGGTTTAAGTTAGACATTATCAATAATCTGCTGGTCTTGGAGCTATTTCCGATTGTCGTCATCGTGGACCTCTAGTCCTCTGCTTTTGATGCAACAATATAAATCGCAATATAATCTTTTGATGCAACAATTTGGGAGTGGTCCAAGCTATCAACAGTCAAAGCTCTTCATCACCACCTGCTATTAGGATGTTCCGGTACTTTGTTCTCCAATGTTTTAAGTTTAAAATTCATTTTAGAGCTAGGCATGTTTTGGGGTTGTCTAATGTAGTTTCAGATGCTTTGTTGCGTTTTAATTGGCCTAGGTATAGGGAGTTGACGTCTAATGGCCATCACGAAGGCTGGTCATGCTCAAGTCATCTCTGGCAGATTGTGCAGCCGGCCTAGAAGAATTGGTGTCTCCCTGACCCTGGGTTAATTAAAGGCCTATCGGAGTGCGTGGAATCAACAGATCGCTAATAAGTAGAGTAGACTTAGATCAGGTAAGTCTAATAGTGCATTGTTCTTGCAATGGCTTTGGTGTGTGTTTCAGGCTGGTAGGTTTAAGACTTCCATGTCTTCCCTTCTTGCAAGGGTACCTTATTTGCACTAGGATCCATGGTAAACAGGACTTTACAAAAAGTTTCTTTATATCTTAGGTTTTAAAAGGGCGCTTTCGCAAAAGGTCTCCGGCAGAGGATTCTTGTCGTCCCATTGATTTATCTCTCTTATCTCAACTTATACAGGTGGTTGGTAGTGTTGCTTTTGATCAATTTGAAGCTAAACTGTTTTGTGTAGATTTTTCCCTGGCCTTTTTGGGGGCGTTCAGAGTCTCTGAGTTTGTTGCCGCTGATAAGGACTCTGTGGGATCAGGTATGCTTCGGGAAAATGTCTGTATCTGAATCGTCCATATCATATAAAATTCACCAGTCTACATTGAATCAATTGGGCAGTGGGAGATGGGTTATTATCAATAAGCATCTGATGTCCAAAATTTGCCCAGTAAACCTGTCACAACAATATTTAAGTGGGGTGCATCCGGGAGGCTCAAATTGGTTAGCGCATTGTGGAAACTTACTAGATTCCAATTTTATCAGTCCTGAAACTTTGCATGAAGGGTTTAGGCTTGGAAACTTCAGCTTATAGTATGCATTCATTTAGGATAGGTGCCGTGACTTCCGCTGCTTTTGTCCATATTATAAAGCTTGGGAGGTGGAAGTCCAGAGCTTTCTGCAAATATATTAGATTAGATAAAATACAGAATAAGCCTAAATAGCCAGTTCATGTTGGTTTGTTATCATTATGCTATTTTAATATTTTGCTTGTAGGTTCCTCATTCTTGGTAAGTTCTTTAGTTTTGTTGGGAACCATAGCCATTGCAATATATGAAAGGGTTTTCTCCTGCGTTTTTCCTCTTTAGTAAGGTTTTCTACATTGGCTCCAGGAGGGCTTGGGGTTTTTTCAGGAGTTGTTCCCTTTCATAAAATTTGCATTGGCTACAAGTCTTCATCCCTTATGTTTAACCCTTTGTCTATTATATGAAGAAGGTATACTTTTGATTTAAGTTAGTATTTTTTCTTTATTTGCATAGAAAATGTTTTATATGGCCTTGATCCTTAAGAACTATCCTATCATTTTAGGTGAGTTCTTTGGTAACAATTCTTATGTGTCAGCTTAGTTAGGTTGGGAAATTTATTGGCTAGGTTTTTGGGGTATGTATTGGGAGATATTTTATTGTCTTTTCCTTAAATGAACCAAAGTTTATGGTGTGCTACGTTGTGTGATGATCCATTTGGGGGGTTACGATTTGGGCTATATTACATCTTGCGCCCTTGAGTTGGCAATTAAGGGGAACCTAGAAGCCATACATAAACCTTTTCCCATTTGTTGCCCATTTTTTGTCACAAATTATACCCAGGAGATCTTGGCGCAGGTAAGGATCTATTAAGAAACTCGATGGAGCCCGTAAGCAGATTAATAGATCCATCAGTAAGTTTGTCTTGTCGTTGGGGGGGAAGTTATTCCCCAGCCATAGGTCATGAAAATGCCTCTTATATAGAGATGATGGGGTACAACTCTCGGACACTGGTAATTTACTTTTTGTGTAGAGTTTGGTTGGTGTTTTATAAGGTTGTTAGGTGGCGGGTGGAGGTAATTGAGGGTTCCTCGCTGTGGCGGTAGAAATGGTAATTATATTTTGGCACATAAAAAACATGGAGGAGAAATGCACCCTTCTCATAATCGCCAGGTTGCCTGTGCTGTGACATGGGGCCTGATCCAGCGCTACGAAAATTCGAACGACGGGCGAATGCGAACGTACGCTCGGGCGTATCAACCTACACGCCCCTAGCACTCCCATAGTAAAGTCCCTGCTTACGGCGGCTATACCCTACACTGGGTACGACCGTCGGCCGTACGAAAATTCGCAGAGAATACGCTGAGAAAATACGCTTAGCACGCCCATACTGTACAATTTAAATGGCTATCCCCGCCTCCCTGTAGTAAAACGGGCGCCCAGCCGACCATCGTAAAAAAAATACGCCCAGCGAGCGAAAAATACGCTAACGATACGCCCGCTATTCGCTCATGACGCTCGGACGACCGGAAGCTGTCATACTGGGCATGCGCATTGCGAATTTTTAGCCGAAAATTCGCATACGCTCGTCGTACGCTCGCTTGCGAGCGTTGCTCTGGATCAGGCCCATGGTCCTGATCCGCCTACTTTGACAAGAGGTGTGCACATTGAAGAGGTAGAGCCGGGGTTTGGGTGGTGGTGATGCCTGTGTTGACAACTTGTTTTTTCCGTTTAAGAATCTTGAGGTGACACCTACCTGCTTTTGCCACCTGGTCTCAACCCTAAATTTTATAGTCAATATTTCCACTCATAAACAACTTCCATTATGCAATTTAATAAACCTATATCCCCTATATTTTAAATAAAATTTAAATCCAAAGTGACATTACTACTTCACTCTTTCTGCTACTAATCCTCTCTCTATGCTACTAAACATCTGACTTGCTTTTCTCAATCTACGTAGAATTTATGAACGGAGATCCATTAAGAGTGTTTCTCAGCCCCGCTCTTAACAAGATAAGAATGAAGGGGTATGCCAGGCTAAGTTAGGAAGGAAGTTAAGAAGGGGGGGGGGGCATTTAAATGGACAGACAGGGCGCAGTTTGTGAAGTACATGTGTATTTTAGCAACTTAAGAAGAGACATACGCACGGGAAGATAAGGTAGTTAAGAACAACAAAAACGAGAACGTATCAAGGGAGTTGCCTTGTAACTTAGGTGCGTAGAATTGCGGATCTGTTCCTTCTTATTTTCTTCTTAACTGTGAATCATGTCCGAAATTCCTGGATGTCTGTCATGATGCTACACAGAGGCAAAATCTAAACATTTAATTTCTCTCCCTTATACAGAAATATTGCCTTCAGCAGAATATGAGACCCCATGTGGCCATGGAGATCAGAAAATGCACAACACACAAGGCAGTGAAAATTTCTTCTGTACCTTTTACACCACAAATATTTCATAACTGGTTTGATCACGCAGAATCGTCTCTTTTAAATTAAAATGTAAATCTTATTAAATATCCAATTTAGACTCTACTGAATTAACCTGCTTGTGTTTATCTATGACTATGTATTTTACTGCTAATTTTATATTATTTTGATGAACTTATATAATTAAATTGAATGATATTCAACAATCATTGTGTTGGGATAACTGTGAATTTACCATGACTAATATGTTAAATAAATACATAGAATTATGATTGATATCTTATATATATATATGGAACCATATCATTATAGAGTTTCACCACAGAAAGAGCCACTTCTCTCTTCTAATCCTCCCTTTCCACCCACTTACACATATAACAATCGTATTAACAGCTTGTTACACAGCAGAACCATTTAAAGCTGGGTTCAGAAAAACCTTTCTCGGCTATGATGCTGATTTCGCAACACAGGGAAGGGAAGCTAGATTGCAGCCCATTAGTAAATCATTAAAGGGTTGTTTAGGTGAAGATTTTTAATAATTCACCATTATACTTTATTATACTTATAACCCAAGTATATGCACGGAAACCCTGTCTGACTGATTCACATACACGGACGCCTGACTTAGGACTGATGCACTCATCGCCATGTAACGAGTCCCACATGCGTGGCTAGAGGGCAAGACTCTTAATGCAAATGCGCT
>WWET01008378.1:15499-27296 GCA_011038615.1 Limnodynastes dumerilii | reverse complement strand
ACTGATGGCACTGTGATTTTCTGCAAGGTTTGTGACAAGCGAATACCTTCATCAAAAAAATACCAGATCGATCAACATGTGAGTACTGCTTCCCATATATTGTGAAAATAAACGTTAATTCTAATAATAAATAGTATTTTGATTGTGCATATTTTGAGCATATTTCCCCCTTTTTTAGTGCATATTTGCATGCATATTTTGGCATTTTGATAGTGCATATAATCCAATGTCTACTTATAACCCAAGTATACGCACGGAAGCCCTGTCCGACTGATTCACATACACGGACGCCTGACTTAGGACTGATGCACTCATCGCCATGTAGCGAGTCCCACATGCGTGGCTAGAGGGCAAGACTCTTAATGCAAATGAGCTGCACACGGGCTACTAATGTACAGTACGGGCATTCCAACAGAGTTAAGATTGATTCACAAGTAGGAGAGCCTTGTGTGAACTAACATATACACGGGAAAAGTTAAGGTAGTCCTCGACAATTTGTAAGTTGAAGAACTGTATTGTTTGCTGTGAGGCCATGCATCATTACTTACTTAGTTGAGGCCACACCTGCTGTGTGTTTATAATCAATAGATGTGTGTTTTTAAATTAAACAAATAAAGGCACGTTTATTTAATCCAATTCTGATTTTACATTTTGTTGGTATTTTTGGGTATAATTTATGAAGGTTTTTTTTTATTTTTTATTTACTTATATTTATCTTTATTATTTGTTTGCATTTTATTATTTTTTAATTGCTTATTTTTAAAACGTTATTTGTAGTTGATCATTGTATTTGTAATTTCATGCAGTATGCATTTAAGTGTATTGTATATTATGTAATGATTATTCTTATTTTAAGTTGTATTTTTAATGGTTTCTTTTGTTTACATATGTTAATGAGAGTTCGAGCTGTTATTCTAAAAAAAAAATTACTTATCCAAAGCCTAATCAGTGCGTTTGGTTACATGTCTTTGAATTTTAAGCACCATTACGCAAGACCGACACAGCTAATAAAGGCAGCACGTACCTATTTATTTGCATGCGCAGTATCATATATTGGGAAACACCGGACGTATATGCAATACGTTTGGTGTTGTGAATCCGACCCCCAGTCTTTAGACTCTAGCTCCTAATTATGTACTGACCAACATAGGTTGCAGCTACCACATGATAGTTTACCATTAATAATGTATTTAAATGTATACATGAAATTGTTGGGCAGAGTACAGTATATGTGGCTGCTACAGTGGGTGTGAATATGGAAATTACTCCACACTGAAAATGTTCTTAACCAGCTTTTCTTTTTATTATATAGGAACTGCAGGTTTCACACCTTTATCAGATGTAGAGAAACAACAGAGTCTCTGCAGCAGTATAACAGTAATCCAGTATGACAGGATTCAGAATCACAGAGGTTTTATACAGCATACATAGCAGCAGTTGTTATAAGCAGAATACAGGCTGTAAATGGTATACACAGCACACGTTGTGGTAATAGACAGATTTTTCACTCTGAGGTAACACACACTGGTAACAGTCTCCCAATAATTATAGTAACTGTAACAACTCTGAACCTCAGCACGACACTTTATATAGGGAGCAAAAGGGCGAGAATCCTCCACACATGCTCAGTTACATCAGCCTAGCACGGATGCCATAGACACACCCACTGGAGGAGGAGACAGCACAGAGAATACTCCTAACTAACTTAGATAACTAGATAACTTAAGGTATGTGTGTTTCCCCTTTTTCTCTCTACAAAGAGAATAAAATTACTTTGACTGTCTCTAAAATTCAACATGGTTTTGCCAAAGTGCAATTTTCTACTGGTTTCCTCTTATTGTCAAACTTTAGATCGGAACCAGTTAAATCTATTTTAAGCAGAGTCAGACTGGCCCGATAGGGGAATCCCCGGTTGGCCCTGGTGCCTGTAAGTTCCAACCCTATTTGCAAGGGGTGTGGAGCATTCTCTTGGGACCCGGTGCAGCCCTGCTGAAAAGAGCTGGCTGTCACAAGCAGCGGCTCTCGCCGCTGCACTTACCATATCAAAGGCTTTCTCACTGCCGCACGTCCTCTTCGGTCCTGCTGGCTGTCTCCACAGGCTGCGACTCCGTCGCACCGGCGTCCACGTGGGAGATGGGCGCTGCCATCTTGCGGCGCACCACGCGTTCCCCGCAGCCAATTGGATCCCAGGCTGGGGGAACACGTGCGCAGCCGGGCCAATCAAATTCAACGGCGGGGTATTTAAACCCCTGACACAGTCCAGTAGGTGCCAGGTTGTGCTGTGTTAGTGTGCCTGTGCTATCCAGTCTTGTGTTATCCAGTCCTGTGTTATCCTGTCCGGTGCTTTTCAGTCCGGTGCTATCCAGTCCGGTGCAATCCATTCCGGTGCAATCCAGTCCTGTGCAATCCAATCCAGCGCAGCCCAGTCCTGTGCATTCCAGTCCTGTGCAATCCAGTCCTGCACAATCCAATCCAGCACAGTCCAGTCCTGTGCAATCCAGTCCTGCGCAATCCAATCCAGCGCAGTCCAGTCCTGTGCATTCCAGTCCTGTGCAATCCAGTCCTGCGCAATCCAATTCAGCGCAGTCCAGTGCAATCCAGTCCTGTTTAATCCAGTCCTGCACAAATCCAGTCCCGCACAAGTCCAGTCCTGCACTGCATCTATACCTATAGTCTAACTATCACTGACTATACCACCAGTAACTGGCTACGCTACAGTGTTTCTACCTTGTCTGGACCTACATGAAGAAAAGCTATCTACAACCACCTAGTTTCATCTTCTACCCTGCACCCACTCCATCTCTCCGACCCAGGAGCAATCCTGAAGTTTCCAGATTTGTGACAGTTAGATCTGGCCAAATGGACCGGACCAGACCGAATCCGCAGGGAACCTCCACTGAATTTAATTTACCTGAAAGAATGCAGATTCAAGAAGCCACAATGTCCCAAGTGGCATCATGTCTACAACAAATGACCCATCAGATGGGGGCTCTCCAACAAATCATGGTGTCCCAACTCCAGCAGCCTCATCGACGCCAAGTGCCTTCAGAATTCCCCTATCTACACCGGCTAAATTTACTGGGGATCCAGCGCTCTGTCTGGGATTTTTGAACCAGTGCAAGCTTCAGTTTGAATTGCAACCAGACAGTTTTCCCTCAGAACGGGCAAAGATTGCCTATATTATATCGCTACTTTCTGGAAAAGCTCTTGCCTGGGTCTCACCGCTGCTGGAGAAATCGAGTCAAAAATTATCGTCATTGGATGAATTTCCGTCTCCGCCAGAGGGATTTACCTGTTGGAGATTATACCATCCAATTCCACACCCTCTCATTTGAACTGTCCTGGAACGAGGATGCATTAATGTCGATATATCAAGAAGGACTATCCGAACGCATAAAGGATGGACTTCTTTCCTGCGTCACGCCCACAACTTTAGACTCTTTCATTTCTACTTGTGTCCGAATTGATATCCGCCAGCAAGAGCGCCGCTCGGAGCGGAAGAGACTGCCTTGTTCCAAGACAGTGGTGTCTATCCGTCCTAAATCTCCCATACTATCTACAGAGGAACCCATACAATTGGGTAGATCCCGTATCACTCCTCAAGTGAAACAACGGAGAATCAAAGATAACCTCTGCTTCTATTGTGGAGAACCTAGACATACCCGTTTGCAATGCACCAAGCGTCCGGGAAATGCTCGCTCCTGAGGAGGTCAACCCAGGAGTCTCCATTCGCACCTCTAACCCTCGGAACTGTCTCATACCTGTATCTATAGTGTCTAAAGATCAACGTTTTGAATATTCTGCCCTCTTGGATTCTGGAGCCGCTGAAACTTTCATCACTGCTCAGATAGTTGAGGAACTTCGAATTCCCATTGAAAAACTTCCAGCTCCCACCTACATCACAGCCGTTGATGGCAGCCGAATCCCTGGAGGACCCATCTCCTGCCGGACTATGCCACTCACTCTCCAAATTGGAGCTCTTCACTCTGAGACTCTGCAACTCCTGGTCATTAAAGAGGCCACCTCGCCTCTCATCCTCGGTCTCCCTTGGCTCCAACTACACAATCCCCATGTGGATTGAAAGACATCTCAGATCCTCAGTTGGGGTTCCACGTGTTTCCAGAGTTGTCTATCCAAGGTGTCGCCATTACGTTCTACGAAAAGGGACTCTGAAGATATTAAACTTCCTAAGCCTTACCAAGACTTTGGCAATGTCTTTTCTCCACAGTCCGCAGAGACATTGCCGCCTTGACCCTGGGACTGCCCCATTGATCTTATCCCTGGTTCAACACCTCCACGCGGTCAAACCTATCCTCTATCCATCCCAGAGACCAAAGCAATGTCAGAATACATTGCTGAGAACCTTCAGCGAGGTTTCATATGACCTTCTACCTCTCCTGCAGGTGCTGGATTTTATTTTGTTAAAAAAAAGACGGGGGACTTCGTCCTTGTATCGACTATAGGGGTCTTAACGACATAACCATCAAGAATCGTTACCTATTACCTCTTGTCTCCGAAAAGTTCGACCAAATTCATGGAGCTCAAGTGTTCACTAAGTTGGATCTTCAGGGAGCTTATAATCTCATTTAGATCAGAACAGGGGATGAGTGGAAAACCGCCTTCAACACCAGGGACGGTCATTATGAGTATCTTGTGATGCCCTTTGGATTGAGTAATGCTCCAGCCGTGTTTCAAAGTTTTGTGAACGAGATTTTTAGAGACCTTCTGAACCAATCCGTTGTCGTATACCTGGACGATATACTTATATTTTCCCGAACCCTGGAGGAACACCGCGTACAAGTGCGAGAAGTATTATCCTGGCTTCGACATCACCACCTCTACGGAAAATTGGAGAAATGTGTCTTTGAAGTTAGGGAGATTCCGTTCCTCGGGTTCATTCTGTCTGGATCTGAACTTCGGATGGATCCAGCCAAAGTACAAGCAAAGTACAAGCAATTCTCGACTGGCCCCAGCCTACTACTGTCCGGGGTATCCAACGGTCAACCCTCCCAAATGTCCTCCTGAAAGTACCTCTGCCTTCCAACAGCTCAAGCAAGCTTTTGCGTCAGCATCTGTTCTCCGCCAACCCGATCTTACTCTTCCTTTCATTGTGGAAGTAGACGTCTCTTCCGAAGGAGTGGGAGCCATACGCTCCCAAAAGTTTGCTGATGGAAAGGTTCACCGCTAAGGGAAATTTCAAGCAGCAGAGAGGTGGGGCGAAGGAACTGTTGGCAATGAAACTCGCTCTAGAAGAATGGCGATATCTTCTCGAAGGTGCCAACCACCCATTCCACCGTAAGGCCGCATACCTTTCTTTTATATTTCTATTTAAGGGTCTGGTCAACCCTGGTATAAGCAGCTGGAGTCTCTTTCCATTAGGGAAATAGTCACTTTCCCCCACTATAAGCGCAGCTTTTGATGCTAATTTCATCTGCATCTATATGTATGTTACATACGCCTGCTCTTATGAAAAGGGGGCTTGCATCCCCATTACGTATGTCGTATCTCCTCCGTAAAGGCAGAGATAGACATGCTTATTAGAGGGCGGGGCGGGGGAAGCCCTGTTATGATCAGCTATGTGGCCGTAAGGCCGCATACCTGATCGCAAAAGTTAGGCTAGGAATCTGGACATGTAAGTGCACTCCTCGCTATGATGCCAGCCGTAATGACCTCGGGCACCCATAAGGCGCCCGTAGTTCAGGATCTGGGTCAAAGAGGGCAAAAATACTGGTTGGAAACAGGAAGGGGAAATTAGGTTGGTTGGATACATAGAAGGAGGAGGAGGAGGTATAAGGCTGACTGGACACAGAAGGAGGGAGCAATAAGGCTGTTTGGATATACAGAAGGAGGAGGAATAAGGTTGACTGGATACAGAAGGAGGAGCAATAAACCTGGTTGGACAAACAGAAAAAGGGGCCAGTAAGGCTGACAGGGCACAAAAGGATGGGGCAATAAGGCTGAATGGACACACAGAAGGAAGGCCAATAAGGCTAGTTGGATACACAGAAAGAGGTGTTGTAAAGCTGAATGGACACAGGAGGGGCAATAAGGCTGGTTGGACAAACAGAAAAAGGGGCCAATAAGGCAGACTGGACACAAATAAAGAGGGGGCAATAAGGATGGCTGAACACAAAGAAGGAAGGGGCAATAAGACTGGTTAGATACACAGAAAGAGGGGGTAAAAAGCTGACTGGACACAGAAGGAAGGACAATAAGGCTGACTGAAAATAACAAAAAAAAAAGGGGGCAAAAAGGTTATCTAGACACACAAGGGGCAATAAGTCTGACTGGACACACACAAGGAAGGGGCAATAAGGCTTATTGAGCACACAAAAGGAAGGGGCAGAAAGGCTGGCTAGCCTGGGGAATGAGACTGGTTGGACACAGAAGGAAGGGGCAATAAGGTTTATGAAACACATAAAAGGAAGAGGCAGAAAGGCTGACTGTGGACACACACACACACACACACACACGGAGAGGAGAGACTGGATATCTCTAGAGACAAACACATGGAGGGGGAGATTGGATGGCTTTAGAGACGCACCATAGGGCAGGAAAGGATGACTGTATAGAAACACACACACAAGGAGGGGAGATTGGATGGCTGTAGAGACCCTCTTAAGGAGGGGATATTAGATTACTGTAGAAACACACACACACGGACAAGGATATTGGATGGCTGTAGTAAAACACACAGAAGGAGGAGGTAGAAAGGCTGTATGGAACTATATTTACTTATTAATATGTAATAAACTTACTTTTGTTGACTGGAATAAATCACCGTGGGATAACGCCTGGACGAGAGAGACGGGTGATGTCCTTGCTTAAAGTGCGTTTCCTGCACAAAAATAAAATCAGCATGCAGTTTGTCAAGTGATAAACTTACTTTTGTTTTATATTGCTCAATACCCTTTCCTTTGCTTTTTATTGAGATGTCTGCTGGGACAAAAAGTGGTGCATGAAGATCTGTCAATTGAAAGGGGCTACTCTGGCAAATTTTGGACTATATAAATTTTTCCTTTCACGGATTGGATTTATTATATTATGTTATTTTTTAGGAATAATTGAGAATTGAGTTTATTTATTGACTTATTTATTTATTTATTTGAAATGTTAGCACCATCAGTGTTACTCATCGTTTTTACCATCGATTTGTTTGTTCATACATTTTCATTTATTTAATTATTTACTTATTTATTTATTGATTGATTCATTCATTCATTGTATTTATTCTGCTGACACTCCTTTTGATTGATGGACATTAAGCAATTTGGATTAATTATATATACCGGTACTTCTGTGTTTTTATGTTTATCATTTTGTGATTCCTATACTATTTCTGATATATTTAGAGATTAGGGACACAGCACTATTTATCCTCACACCAATCTTTATTTATTTTGTGCTAATTCCTTTGGGGTTAAAGTAGGTAAGTAGAAGTAGGTAACCCCACGGATGAGACTGAATTGCTGCAGTGCCAGCGCTGAGACCCACTCCCCATATGTGTTTTTTGGGGGTATATTTAATATGTGTAAATTTCTATACATTATTGGTTAATTCCTCATATAGTTTTACTTTCATAAATTTGCTTTAATTAAATGTAGCCCAGTAAAATGTTTTTTTTCCCCCATTCTATATATCACATGGGTACATTGAGACTATTACTTTTATATTGATAGGTTTTTCCTGTTCTTAGGAATAAAGTTGCTATTTTGATAAACAAATATGAATAGAAATAGTCCAGTGTTGCTTTACTTAACAAATAACATTTATATGCAGATCACACCGCTAATGACAAATTAAAACTATTATTGTATGGCAGTCACTAAAATGCGATGTGTTTTGTATAACAATAACTAGGATGCAATGTGTATTATATGGAGATAACTAGGGTGCCGTGTGTATTGTATGGTGATAACTAGGTGATTAGTAGTATGTTCTCTGCCTTGTATGTTAGTAGAATACTCACTGTAAATCTATTGACTACTGTAACTGAAATAGTATAACACATTTTTCACATTGAGTTGTTGAAACAGTCTGTGGGTATAACAGATGATAAACAGTTTATTTGCAAGTTTCATTGATACAAGCATCCTCCGGCCATGACTTTTTGACCACACCCATGACTATGCTGTCGGTCCCCATCACAGTATTCCCTGGTGGGCCCTTCATGCCCCAGTCTGAACCTGATTTCAAGCAGCAGTGAAACTGTGACCCCCCAATAGTTAGTGTGCTTGCGCCAGATGTTATACATTGGATCTCATTGCACATGTCACTTTGTTCCATGTGCAGTGAGAACCATATGGCAGGGCGGTGCATGCATTCCTCATGCCTTAATCCCACAATGGAGGGGGGAGGTATTAACCATGCAGAATAGCTGCATGGGGCGGCATTCAGGAGATCCATGCATACGAATACAGATTCGCATGGATAACTTTAGGTAGCTTTATGGATATGGAAGTATCCATAACTGCGCACAAACAGAGGGCAGTGACAGGGGAGTTCACTCCCCTCTTCTATGTGTAGCTACAGACCTTAATGTGTACTTGTCACATAGGTCTGATCTGATGAACAGGGGGGAAGGGGTTAGTTTTAGAATAAAAAAAAAACATGCCTGCGTTAGGAGCAATTAATGCTCTGACTCCTTTTTATTTTTTGCCCGTTTTACTACTGGCAAATCATAGGTGCGCGTTTTCATAGAAACACGCACTTCAGAAAAGTACGTTTTAGCGGATGTGCCTTGCACATCCGCTAAAACTCTGGATCAGCCCCTGTGTGTGCAATAAGCAAAAGCATTCTCTTTGCATGCATAGAATAACATTCATTAACTCCCCTGCAATTCAGCATCGTTTTGCCCAAAATTCCATCTGTTTCCCTTTGATTTTCATACTCAGGATTTGGTGCTCTTTCTCTTACACTTACTGTTTGCTTTTATGTCATGTTGTGTTATTCATAACTTTGTGAATCCTGATTCTGATCTAGAGACAAAAATCTATTTGTTCTTTTGTGTTGCTTAGTAAATAAAATTTCACATTTCATAAACATACTTGTAGAATTGATTTTATTGGTGTTACCGGGCCGGATTCAGAGCTCAATGCAATTGGGACCTAAGGGGGCATGTACTATTATTAACAGGAATGGAGGGCACTTATTTGTTTTATTAGGTGCATGAAGATTTTTATTTTTATTTACATTGTAACAGACACAATTTGCTGTCGGCAACATGCCATTAACCCTTGGCATGCTGTCACTTACAGTACTATAAGGCTAAGCATGCCCTGCAATACATGGGCATGCTTTGCCTTATAGTACTATTTGCAGCTGCATGCCAAGGGGGAAGAGCTTGCTGCGGCAGCCATTTTTTTTATTGGGCTAGGAACTCCAGTGAGTTTAGCACAAACTCGACAGAGTTTAACATAAACTCTCCTGAGTTTAATCGCTACACATCACTGGAGTTTAAATATCTCCCCTCAAAATCGACCCCTAAATCCTGAGCTTTGGGGAAAAAAATTGCCCCTTAACTCCAGCAATGTGGGGGGATTTTATGGGGGCAATTTAAATTGCCCTTAGTAAATCTAGCCCCAAGGCTGCTTATTTACTGATGGCAGATACATCATACAATGATTTTTTTTCCATGTAATATCTCACTGTTGCTGATGTCATATCCATGTGACATCTAACGGATCAATGTATTTATCCTATATTGTGGGAAAATAACTTTAGAAAGACAAAAGGAAAATTTTCAGTAAAAAATGGCATGTTTTAAATTTTCAATTGTCCAGAATGTTCTGATGTATTGATATATACAGTTAAATACCACAACAAGGAAAAGGAAGGTACTAAGGGCCAGATTCAATTAATTTTGAGCCACAAATAACTCAGGTGCAAAGCTATTGCCGCATATTTTTCGGGAAAGTTTTTTATGCGTGCCTCATAGAGGTGCACATAAAAATCAGCTACCGTAATTGTCGGGAAAATGCGCAGCGCAAATTTTTCCCGACTATTGTAGCGTGTTCTTATTTGAATCTGGCCCTAAAATTGGTTAAAATAGATAGATGGAGACTGGGATAAAAGATTCCATTAACATCACTGTATCATCCTAGGGGTTCCAGAGGATTAGGATAGTATACGACCAGATCCTGATTTAATGGGGTCCTGCTAGTGCCTGTGTGCAGAAATTGGACCCAACTTTTAAATCTGGATCCGATCCATCTACACAGGTCATTGATATTATGCAAGTGCGGCCAATGCACACACTCAAAATGCCGTTGTTTTCTATTCTTTACAGTTGGAAAACGATCATTCTAGATCATTCTGGATATGTGACCTAATCCAGACCATGTGTTCTGTACGTACAGAGGTCTGAAATTCTGCATGCAAGAGGAAAAGATTCCCAAGTCACTCCCCTCTCACGTAGGGACTGTGGACGATACACATGCCCAAAGACCAACTTCTTCTCTGCACAGTTTTGCGTTTCATCTGAACGTAGATCCCTGCGGAATGCCTAATGCTGCCTAAATTGCCTCCATATCATGCCTAACCCCGCCCCCCTTTTGGGGTTCAGACATGCGGAAGGCATGGCACATCCCTCCATACAGAACGCCATGCGTATAGAATTGTGTTCCATATGCATGGAGAGCCGTAGCGTAACAGCTGGCGCACGTATGCACAGTTTTAAGGATAAGGCTGACTTACACAAATGGGGCTGGATCCAGACTGAAATAAGTGCTTGAAATGAGTTACTCCTGGGCTAAACCATGGTGATTGCAGGGGGAGTCATGTTTCATCTGTAGCAAACAGTATTAGTGTTGAGAGGTGATATTTCCTGTCCCAAGTCTAAATAACAGTGTGATAGTAAAGCTGGTCAGTATCTGTGTGCAGTAAGCAATCCATAGATATATCCCTTCATGCAAAGAATACATTTAACTTGACTCCCACTGAAATCAACATGGTTTAGCCCAGGAGGAACTAATTTCAAGAACTTACTTAAGTTTGGATCCAGCCCCATGTTCGTAACTACGTACGAAGGGGCAGGTCATCCCTATGCAAGCAGAAAATATGCATTGTAGGCGGAGGGAGGCATTTAAATTGTACAGTATGGGCAGGGTTAGGCTGTTACGTACGACAAGGCGACATGTACAACCGCAAGGAAAAGTTAAGGTAGAGGTTTGGAACTAGTAAATCAGCTAAATTACGTGCGTTCGAGGGGAGTACCCGGGGAAGAAACTATGCTGCGCGATCGTACTTGAAGGGAACTTGTCTGGATCTGGCCCTAAATCTCTACACAAAAGAAAATATTCATTTGTTCATACTGACCTCTGAGCTGTAGCTTAATATAACACTCTCTGGAAGGTACTTTTTTTTTTTATTAATGTGCAGTTATTTGTCCATTATGCCTAAAACTGGGGATAGAAAATGCTATCTATAGTTGTCCTAAGTTCAAGCTTGACCAATATCAGGGGAATCTCTGCCAAGCATGGCCGGCCCACCTGCTTGGGAAAGTTGAATAGGGCTTCAGAAATCATTAAATCTTTGTTTACTTACCAACTAACAGGTAACGGCTTCCTGCAGAGATTAAACAATGGAGCTGACATCACTCATTTAGTGCTCCTACAAATGTTTGTCCAGTTCTTTTGCCAATGGGGTAGATCCAGAACTACGTTTCCCGTATGTTTATTCGCGTAGCGTATTTTCGTGTGCGTATATTCTATACACTCCCCTAGGCACACCCCTTGAACGTACGTATTTTGTCAAGATACGCTTTCCAAACCCTACCTTAACTTTTGCCAACGTAACC
>WWET01008377.1:1688-12248 GCA_011038615.1 Limnodynastes dumerilii | reverse complement strand
CCCCCATGGTCCCGGGTATTAAAATGCAATAGATAAAACACAGTTACGAAACACTTTTTTTCCCCAATACAACAAATAAATAGACATCAGGTTGTACCTATGCTGGGAAACAACTCCAATGCAGTAGCCAAACTGCAGATGGTAAAGTCCTGGGATATTGGTTGGGCAGGCTGGAGGAAGGGTACAGATCCAAGCCAGCCTCAGGGGCCCCCCCCCCCGTGGTTGCGTGCACACATCTAACATTCACACTCCAGCGGTGTGAACTACAAAACTGTACAGGACGTACAGTTTTGTAGTTGACAATGCTGGAGTGTGAATGTTCTGTGTTTTTGTGGGTTTCCGCACAAAAATAACACCAGTAGGTTGTAGTGAGTTTATAGTGTGGCTCCAGAAGGTGGGGTTCATGTGAGTGACGTGTTCTTTGTACAGTGCTGCAGGAACTTTGTAGCCCTATATAATTCAAATTTGCCATTCCTTAAATGTAAATTGTACGGCTCATTTTTACCATAAGCTGAGCTTTTTACACAGTTGAACTTTTATTGCTGGTAGTTTGGGAGAGACCTCGTTGTTATGGTGCTCGGTATTGTGAGGGAGTAATGTCTACCTGTAGGTGAGGACAATTGGTGTAGGACCCAGCAGGTCAGCGGCAGACCAGTAGCTCCTCAGCCGGGCGGCTCCTTGTGACATCCTGTAGGTGAGCGGCATCAGGAACACTCCGCCCATCTCTCCACCTGGCTGATCCCTGATGTCATGTTGCGGTTTAGTAATACTGACAAATTCTAGAAAATGAACCAGTGATTCTCTCAACCAGTCACAATGCAGCTGCACGATGGACACCCAATCCTTCCATTAAGACAAAAGCAAACCGTGCTGTCATGTGAACAATGTGTCTAAAAATAACTGATAACTCGCAAGGGTTGAATATAAAACACCAATGTATTTAGCAGCTTTATAACTGCTAAAAAGATACCAAATCGTTGATCATCAATTTGATACCTTTTTAGCAGAGATATAGATAATCTGATTCTACTGTCTAGCTGAAGGTAACGAGAGACCATTACCTTCAGAGTGATGGTGGCCTGTATATCTGAACGACTGCATTTACACGATCTAGGTAAGAAAAAGATACGTAGATTACGTTAAGAAATGACTACGCATGCGCAGTAGTAAAAATTGATAAACACCGGACGTATATATTATAAGTCCATTACTCTGAATACGAGCCGGTATGTTTTCCCAGGCTCTGGGAGGCAGGAATACAGCGGGTTCTCTGCAGTCGTATGATCCTGGCAGTGAATTGGATGCTGTCATTAAATAAATGGACTGAGAAAAGAAGAGAAAAGGGAGAGGTGCTCAGGCGAGTGAAGTAGCAGGAGGCTGGAGGGCTCTTGTAGATTGAGGGGGGGCTGTGTTTGATGGCACAATGTAAAAAATGAATTTATGGTACATACAGACACAAGTTATACCAGGAATAAAAGGGCTGGGTTATCTGAAAGAAACGTAAAAATATATGGGGGATTCTATAGCATGTTTGAAAAAAACAACAAAGGTGCCCTGGGAATCCCAAAACAGTGCATGCAAGTATACATCCTCTACATATATCAGCATTTCAGCAGCACTATTATAAACCTAAAGTATAATGAGCTTGTGAACTGCTGTTATATGGTAAACAGAAAATCACATCTGTTAGGTAGTCCTTCCGATCATTACCCATTCCCTCTGAGGCTGCTCCGTGCTGTTATGACATGTACTGTGTATCCTTCCTATGCTACTCATCCTTCCTTATACTTTTATCATTTTTGGAACATGAACGTTTTTTTTTACCTTCCAAATCACAAAATATGGTGGGTTCTACACAGCGCCCAGATCCAGTACTCCGGTTATGTTGCAATCAGATCCAGGGCAGACTATTGGGAGAGATCCGCGATGAATGGCTTGGCTGTACCATCCGGATGTGTGCATTTACATTGTAACTGCCTGTGCTGATGGACTAATGACAGCCAAGACATACCTAAATAAATATAGCTCATACCTGACAAAGCATGCTGGGAATTGTAGTTTCAAACACCATGTGGAGAGTCACAGATTCAGACTCAGAAAAGTGCAGGGGTGTGGATGATTAGAGCACCCACTCACACTCACAGCACCTCTGTTGGAAGGGGTTACATTCGCCACTATGATAAACAGATTTTCGAACACATAATTGTGTTATGTAATCTGTCTCTCTTTCGAAAATCTGCCTAATTAGAAAGTTTTTCTAATGAATGGGTTAAATGCTGAATATATTTTTTGCACACTTACCCATTCATTAGCTTTCCAACACCCACCGCAGCACCTGACCGGACAGGTTAGTGTAGACGGGGGCGTCTTAGGGTTAGGCTGCAGGGAAGGGATCCAGTGGGGAAGGGAGGGTTAGGATAAGGGCTGGGGAAATAAGTTGGCGCTGGGATTCCTCCTGGGGATTTTCTACCCCCCCTCCAGCAGGGCAGGAACAATCACTGGCGGTGGGACTTCAGAAATGGCAGATAGAAACGGCCCTGTTGTCAGCGACGAACCAATCTTGTTGGTAATGTCATTGTGGTAACATCGTTACCAGGACACGGCTGGTGCTTTATGGGCAATAGACCCCTTAAGTTATTTTTATATTATGCATTAGATAACTGCATTTATAGCACCTTATGGCTAAATGCAACAAGGCCAAATTCTAATTGTGCTCTCCTATGCGTAAGGAAAAGGTACAGCCTGCCCTGTGAATAGGAAATGTTTGGGATGCCATTGCTCAGCGGAAAGCGTGTTGGGAGTTTAGGGGCACCCGCTATAACCTTGTATAGGGCCCAAATTGATCAATGACGGTGCTGCTTGCTATTTTCCTACCTACACCTCCATCTATATTAGTTATATCACCTGTGGACTAGGGTGTTCCTCCAACAATGACCCATTCCACCAGGTGCACAATACTCCGCTCCTGAGCTTTCAACTGTCACTCCCCTGGGTTTAATAAATAAACTGATGATTGGAATTATTTTATATCTATTTTTCGTTAAACCAAAGTTGGTTACCATAGTAACTGGCAGCTGGACAGTCAGGAGCGCAGTATTTTGTACCTAATGGAATGTTGGAGGGTCTGAAGCTCTAGAGGAAATGACAACTTGGGTTTCTAAGCTGCAATTGCCTCTGGTATAGCCGCTGCTGCTTACTGACTGACCGCTAGAGGCGCGGTGACACGCCGGTTCTGCGAAAGATAACCTCTAGGGGCGCTGGCGTACGCCGGGATTTCTCTGAGTTGCGGAAGTGACGTCAGTTCCGGTGTGCTGCGTAACGGATAGCGAGAAGATTGCGGAAGAAGGTTTGTTTGGGGGCTGTGATGTGTTATTCCGGGGTATTGGGAAGTTCTGTGTTATAGGGAGACCGGGGCTGTGCTGTAACAGAGCAGCTCATAGAGGATACACGTGTAGTCACGGGGCAGCCGCATATGTCACAGCAGCAGCTCCATATACTAATACAGGAGACCCCTAAGTATCAGTCACTAAATACAGGAGACCCCTAGGTATCAGTTACTAATACAGGAGACCCCTAAGTATCAGTCACTAAATACAGGAGACTCCTAGGTATCAGTTACTAATACAGGAGACTCCTAGGTATCAGTCACTAAATACAGGAGACCCCTAGGTATCAGTCACTAAATACAGGAGACCCCTAAGTATCAGTCACTAATACAGGAGGTGAGGTTAAAGGTAGTTTAGTTATACAGTAGACTCCTGGGGTGACAGGTAGTTAGTAGTACAGGAGACCCCTGAGGGGACAGGTAGCAGTACAGGAGACCCCTGAGGGGACAGGTAGCAGCCTGCACGATGCCAGCAACGCTGGATGCTCCTGTGGAGACTGCTCGCATACACTACTAACATAGAAAGTTCTGGAATTGGCATTTGGTTACACAATATTTTAGTGATTATGAAACAGCATTTCAGAGAGCATAATGTTGTGGGTTTAAGTATTACTGTGCAGGTGGCATTGTACCCCCATTTCAGATAGCAGGGTATAATATTAGTTTGCTGATTGTTGGGCAGTATAACTATGCTTCAAGAATGAGGGGTTTCTGGCCTTTCTGTATGAGAGGTGGATTGTGATCTGTAGATGTGGATACACATGTATATGCACCTACTTCACTGCTCCCCTCCTCCCTCCCACACAGGCACCTTTAACTACCAGTGTGTATTTTACCTCTTAAGAGGGAAATTACAGACAGAGGTTCCCCAGCCCTCCCTCCCAGCCTAATTTACATCACTCCCCCTACCCACTTTACGTAACTTATGAGACTGCCGTGTCTTTAAAGACCGCATGTAGTTAATCTGCATCTACGGGTCTACAACGTAAAATGCGTAGTCTATATGACTACATATGCTCAGTGGCCCTGTATGCAAAAATACGCACCTAAGAAGCATCAGCGTGTGAATCAGGGCCATTTATACTATGTATTATTGCATTGCAGAGCTTAGTGGTGCTGTACAAATCAGTTATAATATTTAATAATGACAAATCTTGTAGAATGTTATGGGCCCAACCTACCCCCTGGAATTCCACAGGGATTCATTGACTACCTTTTTTTAGTATTGCTGCGGGGGTTGCTAATATCTTTGCATCTGTGTAAAGGAATCTGTAAGTAGACTGGGTGCTGGACTATTATATGTGCGCCACCTAGTGTGGAAACAATATCACTGCACACTCNNNNACAATATCACTGCCCACTCTTTCAGCTCTAGACAAATGGAAATGTTGGGTATGGTGTAACCTATAGAACAAATTACTAATAATTGCTGCTATGGCTCACAGAGAATTTTCATATGTCTCTAATTGGCTCTAAGTCCCTACTTCAATATGTGACATCACTACCACGCTTTTACATGATTTGTTTTCCCCCAGACTTGCCATCATGGTGTGCATCCCTTGCATCGTTATTCCAGTCCTCCTGTGGGTCTACAAGAAGTTTTTGGAGCCCATTGTCTACCCTTTCATATCTCCATTTATCAACCGAATTTGGCCTAAGAAAGCGGTTCAGAGTGCCCCGGACTCCACCGCCAAGGATAAAGTAGAGTGCAATGGTAGCTGTAAGGTATGGACCAATTGTATCTATAGAGAGAACGCACCAGGGAAACACCATGTCATGCGGGGCTCAGTTATTCAATCAAATTTCTTATGCTATAGGATGAGGATAATCCTATATATTCAGAGAAAGTTATAAGATGAAGCTATTCTTATGATTTAGTCAAGCATGTGTAAATTGTTCTATTGTGTTATCCTCTAGCACCTTAGATGGGAGGTTATTCCACTAATACCCCTTTCACATTACCACCAAATACCAGGGATTTTCATCAAAAACCCGGCATTTTGCAAAAACCTGGGTTTTTGGTGGTGATGTGAAACCGCCACTTCCGAGAGACCCGGGACTTCTACACGGGAAAAAAGAAGGGTTTTTCCCGTGTTCAACCCGGGAAGGGTGGGTTCTTAAAATGCGGCCAGTTTCTTTTGAACACGGGTTTTTCTTTCTGGAACTTGATTGGATGCTTATCTGGTGCTGGCGATCAAAAGCCAATCAACGCCACTATCTGGAATGATTGACACTTTACTTTAAAGGCAGACCCGGGTTATTTGGTGGTAATGTGAAAAGGACAGACCCGGGAAATTCCCGGGTTTTTGGGTGGACTTATAACGCGGTTTTGAAAATGACACTGCAATGCTGCCAGAAAAAACCCGGGTACAAAATACCGGGTTTTATAAAGGTGGTGATGTGAAAGCGGTATAATCAACTACCCTTTCAGTGAAGTCATGTTTTTCACACATTTCCTCTAAACCTAATATACCTCTTTCTTTGAAAAATGACCCCTCCTTTACCTGATTACACCCCCTTTATATATTTGAAAGCTGCTATTATATCCCCCCTGTCCCTTCTCTGCTCCAAACTATACATGGTTACTTCCTCTAGTCTCTGTGTGTTGTGTGACACAGGCCATACACCAATTTAGTTGCTCTTTTCTGTTCCAAGCTGTACGTGTTTAGTTCCTCTAGTCTGTCTCTGTATGTTGTGTGACACAGGCCATGCATTTTAGTTGCTCTTCTTTGCACAGTCTCTGTGTTTATGTCCTTCTGGAGACATGGCCTCCAGAACGATCAAAGTATTCCTGGTAAGGTTGCACCAATGACCTATAAAGTGACATCACTACTTCTCTCCTTCTAATACTAATTCCTCTCAGATTATCTGACTGGCCTCTCATTGCTTTGTTACATTGATGAAAATAAAATGCTGTGTAGCCCATGTGTCTATAGTTTAATGTCATTATATATAGCTGTGTTTTATTGAATGTTTACATTCTGATCCCTGTCTTTTCTTTTTTTTTCAGCCGCAGAGTAATGGAGCAGTAAAGGAAAGTGTCGCACAAGGAAAAGAAGACCTTGCCAGTAAAAAGACAGACTAGATTGTCTCCTGCATAGAGAGAGACGTCCAATAACACTTTACCTGACCCTTAAATTTTCAGGATAATCATGTCTGTTACTGGTACAAAATAAAGGACAATTTATTTATTATCTGCTCATTTAAAACCTAAAAAAAACTTTTGTACATATTAAAATATTGCATTCCAGATTTTTAGATATACTATATTGTTGAATCTAGTTACCGAGTCACAACCAAATGATTAATAAAATTATTTACTTTTATCCCTGTTTTCTGCTTTTACGAAACCCGTCTCTGGTGTTAGGTGTGTGTGTGTGTGTATAGTGTGTGTGTGTATGTATGTATGTATGTATGTATGTATGTGTGTGTGTGTGTGTGTGAGCGTGCGCTAGACCTATTTGGATTTTATGCGTAACATCTTTTATGTTCTGTATGGTTAGAAAAAAAAATGACTTCTCTAAGAAAAGTTCACCATTCTGAAATATTTATGTAACATTCTAGAATATACACTAGTTGAACTAAACTTTGATATTTTCAGCTAAATTAATCAAATCAATCAGTGATTTTACTGGTGGTGGCTTGAAAAAAAAAAAAATAGATGCTATGGGCAACATCACATTTTCCATATGTCAAATATGACTGTTAACAAGCTACCTCCTTGCCTTATATGCCCTCTGTCTCCTGCACCTTAGAAACAAAGATTTTACGGTGGTGTTTGGGCACATTTTTGGCTGTATGACCACTATTGCGAGTATACTGCATGTTTTGTCATTGGACCACAAAGAGTTGGTTGTACAATATGTTAAGAGACTTCTAGATAAGATGGATAATTGACTCCTTTGCCAAATTACTTACTTCTCCTTAGTACTCTGACATAGCTACATTCCCCACTATGCTGTTGTCTATACAACATCAGAAACATCATAAAATATCAGAGGTTTATTCATCCTGTTCCTTGCAATCAATCCCAGCTGGTTCATGTCCTTTGCACGTGGATGAGGCAGAAGGGGTTTCTCACCTTTTACATGATTGCCAGTGGTAAAAGGGTGTATTCTACCGGTCAGGGGATGAGAGGCTAGCTCATCTCTCCAGTCCTGCAGACACTACGTCTGTGCTTATTTAGATTTTAAATCTGCTCAAAATGACTTCCTGAGACCTGGCCGTAGGCACTGGCTGTCCCCCAGAATATCAAAACCATCTTCAGGGCTGCTGTAGCCCAAACCTGGGCCAGCTATCTCTGGGCTGCTACTGCTAAGTACCTAGGTCTCCAGTATGGAACATGGCTTGCTGCACCTTACTGAACTAATTTCTCTTTAGAAAGGATGTAGGTTATTGCTCCAATAATCTGTATTTTGACAGCACACTTTGCGGCAGTCAGACAGTCAAGACAGTGCTGTGTTTTCAAAGAGAACTTTGGTGAGTCTTTCGGCATTGATACATAAGAGGAAGTGCTATATATCACACGATGGAGAGAGTTACTACCAGGACTGAGGGGATATTACTATGGAGAGAGACAGGGTGTATGGTAATCGTGCTCTGTATGTTCAGTCACACAGCAGTGTTACTACCAGGACTGAGGGGATATTACTATGGAGAAAGAAAGGGTGTATGGTAATAGTGCTCAGTATGATCAGTCACACAGCAGTGTTACTACCAGGACTGAGGAGATATTACTATGGAGAGAGACAGGGTGTATGGTAACAGTGCTCAATGTTGTGTAGGATCAGTCAGAGCAGTGTTACTACCAGGACTCGGGATATTACTGTGGAGAGACATGGTGTATGGTGACAGTGCTCAGTGTTGTGTAGGATCAGTCAGAGCAGTGTTACTACCAGGACTGAGGGGATATTACTGTGGAGAGACAGGGTGTATGGTAACAGTGCTCAGTGCTGTGTATGATCAGTCAGAGCAGTGTTACTACCAGGACTGAGTTGAATGTTATTATGTAAAGTGAAAATGTATGTATTTGTGCTTATAATGTAATGGAGTAGAGGATGGTGTTAATGGGTGAGGCCAGTTATTCCAGAGAGAGTGTACAGCCTGGGAGAAGTCCTGTAACCTGGAATCAATGAATTTGTTTTGTATCGCGGTGAGCTGTATGTCCTGTGACGTTATCAGAGAGCAATAGTTGATGACTTTGTAGGTTAGTTAAAGGATTTGGTATCTGATTCTGTAATATACAGGCAATGTAGAGACTGACAGAGTGGAGCAGCTCTAGATGATTGTTTTGCTGCTGCGTGCAGTATCTGTGTAATGCACAAGTTTAGAGCACATTCCTTTTCACTCCCATAACATTGTACGGAGTTACAAGCTCAGGACCCTGCCTCAAGATCTCCGCATTGTCCCCACATAAAATGCAGTCAGCATGGTAATCAGGATTGTGTACCCAGTCCTTACTGTGCAATTTGAATCCCTCCAACCTTATACTCGCAGTACGGAAACTCCCCTACCCGCCTTGCTAACTGAGAGGCTTCCAGCACGGAAGTCTGGATCCTGTACTGGAAACCTCATAAGTGAGCTCCCAAAATGTGGGCATTTTCCGCTCGCAAAGATTAGGAACCGTCTGCATTAATAAAATCTGGATCTGGTCCAATGTCCTGATCATTAGCAAATACAACAGTAATCCGAGCCGTAATAGACAGATCAATAACAAGTGTAGTTTGCCGATCTGAATTTTGACAGTTTACATCCACTGCACATGCACTAAAATGTGTTCACCGATCGGCTTTTTTCGATCATTACAGGGACACCCGTCTAATCCAATATTGTAATGATGATATGGTCATTACAATGATCCTGACCCTAATGCATAACCCTAACCTTAATCCTAATCCTTACCAGTAACCGGGGAAGCACAGGAGAGCTCAGCGTATGGGTACAGCAGGTACCGGGAACAGTAAATGTTGAGTTATCGAAATTAGAACTTTTGGGAGTGTTCACATGCTGAAATAAATGTTTTCTATCTTCGAATCCTGTCTGAAAAGATAGAGGCAATATTAGGCTCTTGGCTGCATCACTGTCGAAATAACGATTGCCGGAATGGCAACTAGGTGCCAACTCGATGTCATGGTGGCTCAATGAATAGCACTTGTGTCTCACAGCGCTGAGGTCATGAGTTTGATTCCCGGACTAGGCCCTAGCTGCGTAGAGTTTGTATGTTCTTCCTGTGTCTGTGTGGGTTTCGGTTTCCTCCCACACTCTAAAAACCTGCTGGTAGGTTAATTGGCTGCTGACTAAATTACCCCTAGTGTGTGTGTGTTAGAGAACCTAGAGTGTAGCTCCAATGGGCCAGGGACTGATGTAAATGTAAAATATTTTCTGTAAAGCGATGCAGAAAATGTGTGGTGCTATATAAATAAGCTATAATAATAATAACCATATGCATTAAATAACCATCCAATCAATAAGCTGATCTATGTAGACGGAAAAAAGTTCACATAAAAGCCATGAAATCTGCAGACATCAAAGCAGAATATCTCAAATCCATTGCACTGTTTCCCATAATTATAGCAGTTAGTATCAAATATTGATTAGTGCGGTTGCCGGTCCTACTGCGACAATGAGACAGCCGCCAGCTGCTCGGCAAATAGAAAATTCATACCTGTTAGGCAGAGGCGGAGACAAGTCACTTTCTCCACCTCCGTTCCCCCTTACGTCCCACCTGGTGCTAGGCTCCTGGTCCCAGTGCTGGCGCCATGCATTCTGAGGGTTGTAGTCTTCATGAAGGGATTCAGCCAGAGTGCCCCTGATTGACTGAGGGCCTCTATTCCTCTGACGCAGGCAGTTCCCCAGCGTGGGTTATAGCTCTCGCCCTGGTGTACTTTTGGAATTCTAGCTTTGTCTTGGACCTTTTTGTCTTCTGTGTGTTCTTGTTGTCTCTGTTACCCTGTTTCCTGCCTTTTCTTGTTTAGTCCCGTCCTTGTTTACCCGTTATCCCTCTGTACTTTTCACTGGCACATAGGGCTGGATCCAGACTCAAGTAAGTGCTTGAAATGAGTTACTCCTGGGTTAAACCATGTTGATTTCAGGGGGAGTCAAGGTAATTGTATTCTTTGCATGTAGGGATATATTTTTGAATTGCTTACTGCACACAGATACTGACCAGCTTTACT
>WWET01008376.1:15250-38865 GCA_011038615.1 Limnodynastes dumerilii | reverse complement strand
GGTTGAGAACCCCTGGTCTACACAATTGTAGAGTAACCCTTGATGAAATGCCTGTAGAAGTTGGCGAAGCCAATGAATCATTGGATTCCTCTAGCTGAGGTAGGTTGGGGCCAGTCTAGAATCACCTGGACTTTAGCTAGGTCCATGCAAATTTTGGTTCCAGATAGAATGAACCCTAAGAATCGTACGGTGTCAACCTCGAAGGTACACTTCTTGAGCTTTCAATAAAGCTGATTCTTCCTGAGATGAGTAAGGACCTCCTTGACTTGGGTTCTGTGGGTTTCTATGTCTGGTGAGAAGATCAAAATATTGTCTAGATGGACGACTATTGAATGGTTTAGTAGATCCCTAAAAAATCTCGTTGACAACGTTCTGGAAGACTGCAGGGGCATTGCTAAGGCCAAATAGCATAAGCAAGTACTCATAGTTGCCATCCCGAGTATAAATGATGCTTCTACTCTTCTCCTTTTCTTATCCTAATCAGGTTGTATGCTCCTCTGAGATACAGTTTTGAGAAGACCTTGGCTCCCCTGATATGGACGAAAACTTCAAGATGAGAGGAAGCGGTTCTTGATTGTAATCTCATTAAGACCCCTGTAGTCTATGCATGGCCTGTGGCCACCATCTTTTTTTTTTTTGCAAAGAAAAATCTGGTGCCAGCAGGAGACGTGGATGGGCGGATGAAACCCCATGCCAGAATTTCTATGATGTACTCTGACATGGCATTGGTCTCTGGAAGGGACAAGGGATAAGTCCTCCCACATGGTGGTGTAGTACTTGGAATCAGATCTATGGGACAGTCCCAAGGCTGGTGAGATGGCAGAGTCTTGGCGGCCTCCTGACTGAAGACATCATGGTAATCGTGATATTGTGTAGGTATTCCGGGGTTAGCAATTTGATTTGTTTGGTGCTGAGGATTTACTCGAGCAAGACATGATTCAAAACATTAGGGTCCCCAACTTAGGAGGTTACCCAGTCGATATGAGGATTATGTAACTGAAGCCAGGGTAGGCCAATAATCACTGGGAAACGGGCTTCAGACAGGATTAAAAAACAAAGTCCCACCAGGAATTCGGCTACCGTCCACAGCAGTAAGGATTGTGGGCACTGGGATAACTTCTGTAGCAATCCCTAACTTCTTGACAGTGTGTGCTGTTATGAAGTTCTCTGCTGTGCCAGAGTCCAGAAGAGCAGTAAGTTCCATGGGTTCAGACCCATGAACTAGAGTCACTGGTAGGGTACAGTCTCTATGACTTGAGGAGCCAACCGGTACTCCTAACCTGACCTCCTCTGTATCGGTTAGGAGAGATAGTTTCCTGGATGTTTGGGGCACTTCTGCTGCAGATGAGCCTCTGTTTTCTTTCTTGGCTCCACTGAAGAAGCATCAGATGACTTAGGATGAGGCAGACTGAAGGATTTAGGATGCTGCCCCTTCTTCTTCTTCGAACTTCTCTCTCGACACCGGATATCGATGCAAATATAAGTGGAAATAAGTTTATCTAAAGTAGAAGGTAGTTGGTCCTTAATTAGGTCTGCAAGACCCTGCCAGAAGACTGCGACAAGAGCATCCTCACTCCAAGGGCTCTATTTACAAAAAACTATTTCATTGAAATCAGCACAAATCACGTGATTTGAGCCTCTGAAGTGAAATTGCGGTATTCACAAAGGCTCAAATCACGTGATTTGACTGAAAAAAAAAATTGCAATGGCAAACATCACTGGACAGAAATCGTTGACATGTTTTTGTGTGTAAAAAATCTAAGTGCAGTATGGCTGAAATCCTTAGCCATGCTGTACTGATAGAACTAAAAGGCTCAGGATTGATGAGCCTTGTAATAATATCAGCGGCAGCATGGCTAAGGATTCTAACCATGCGCTGTGTAGTGGCTAAGGATTCTAACCATGCGTTTGTCTGTGTAGTGTGTAAAAAAAAAAATACAGTTAACATTAAACATACATTAAAGATTTACATAAAGTTTGCATGTAAACAAGTTAAAAAACCTAACTAACATTGTACCCTACTGTGTACACTTACCTGTGGTGGTCATCTCTCCTAAGCTATGTGTTATGTATGTAGTGTATCGTGTGTAATAAATAAAAAAATTGGATCACTCACAGTTTGCTGTCATCTTTCATAGGAATTTCTTCTTGATGTGAATATTTTTTATCAATTGATAGAAGTCTAAAATCATATTTTCATCCTATCCACTCTAATATTATTAATACATAGAAAGAAAATAGAATGCACTAAGGGTCAAACGCCAACCACACCAGATAATGGTTATAAAAATGTATTAAAATATACACCAATAAAATAACATTCATGAAACAGTGCTTGTGGTGTCTTACAATGCTTAAATATCCACTCCTAATATTCAAAATAAGTAGAGCATCAAGGTTATTAGCAAACACATCAAATACTAGAGAGTATATGCATATAATTAGAGTTGGTTATATAGTGAACCTCTTAATTGCTTGATTGTCCGTCTGATATACAGACTTTGGACAAAAAGACAGTGATGGAGTTATAAAAGGTTCTTATTTTCCACTCCAATGTATTGTCTCCGTATGGCTTGTAAAAAGAGTTAGTATGTAACTGTGTTATCAGTCCCGCTAATGTTGTGAGGATATCCCGAGCAGCGAAAGCAATTGAAATATATGAGATTTAGAGGTATAAAGCCAATAGAAGGCTAACTCCTTTATATCAGATGCTCCAGATGTTAATAGAAACAGTCCTTCAGTAATAATAATGGTGTATAACTAAATATAAAACAAGTCAGCAGCTCACCCCTTTTATGGTAGATCCCATAAGCTTCTTCATTCAGAAAAGCCCAACAGCATTTGGCTGCCGGGTGAGTGAACAATCTCCTCCAGAGTATCCGTTGTTATCTGGATTTAGTTGTAAGGATAGTAGCAGAGATTGCGCTCCCGTGTCTGCAATTGTAATCAGCCAGTGGTATTCTGCTGAAGGAGCCGCTAGTTTGCAAGGCGGCGTTATTATAGAGCCGGCAGTTTAATTTGTGTAGTTTTTGCTTCTGCTCACGGCGCAATCTCTGCATACAGCTTTTCTTTGTAGCGGTAAATTGTTAGTTCTTTCAATAATTGTAATATTCACATACGGACCAGATATTCGTTGCTCTGAATGGATAAAGCAGAAAAGGCACCAGCATCACTTCTTAGAGGAATCCTTTGACGCATTTCATTGCCAACGGCCAATTTCATCAGAAGGGTAGATCCTTCTTCCGGGGGTTGTCTTATTTATTGTGGCTTAATTAACACTATAGGTGTGTGTTAACCCTTTGTGTAACGAAGAGCACAGGTACTAAACATGTTATATTGGAGCCAGACACTATATTTTAAAGATAAAATGTATCTGAGAGAAATGTGTTGATATCTAACCTACATATATAATTCATAAATTCGAATAATGGTAAAACAAATAAACTAACAGTAACCAATAATTATTTAAATAAATTACACAAATAAAAATATATATTTTTTTCAAATTCTAGACCAGACTCCTCAAAAAAGAAGAGGAGAATCAGGCCAAGAGGAAACAGGGGAGGTAAATCCAAAAAGACAACACAAAAAGTAGACACTAGAGAGGAGACAGAGACGGTCTGTACGGGGGTTTTTAATTTATCATCAAGAAATTTAACAGATGCTCAATTATGTTTGCTACAAAGGGGCTTGAAATTTTCCCCGACAACTAAACCTAATTATTTTGAACTTTTTATCGAATTGAACAAATATATTCAAGCTATCTGTAGACAAAAATATTTTGCCTTAAAAGAGGCCCCCAATACCAGACTCAGACCTACTCTCTCATCCTCTTTAACTCCCCAGTTAGATTCTGACCAAGCTCTTAGTCAAATTGGAGATACCAATGAAGAGCTGGCAGCTTTACAATCTTTATTGTTTTTAATGGACGAATCATTAAATTTAGAGGATTTTGTGCCAACACCCCTCCCTGGCTGTGGGACCGCCCTGGATCGTGGGTCATCATCAATTCCTTTTAAGAAAAAAATCACAATTCTTCCCAATGCAATTCAAGAATGGCCTAATTGAGGCCTTCTACCAAAATACATTAAAAGATCTGAGAAATCTATGTGAAAAGGAGGAAAAACTCCTGATTTATAATAATAACCTTTCTGTCAAAGAAAGACAGGCACTTCAGGAGTTGATGGCAGACCGGTCCTTGGTGATCAAACCCGCGGACAAAGGGGGGGAGTGGTGATCCAGGATTGTCCCAATATCTAACGGAGGCGAATAGACAGCTCAATGATGTTATTACATATAAGAGGATGCAAAAGGATCCAACTATTCATTTTAAGTTGAAACTGGAATCTCTGTTGGAAACTTTTTTTCAAAGAGGGTGATTACCCGTCAGACCTTTGACTTTTTATTTCCTAAGTTCCCGGTGGTTCCCACCTATTACCATCTTCTTAAAATCCACAAAAGGATGGTGGAACCACTGGGACGCCCGATAATATCGGGTATTGACATCTAATTTGTCTTATTTTGTGGACACTTTCCTACAGAAAAAGGCACAATCCTTGAGATCGCATCTCAAGGATACAACTGAGTTTCTGCGGTGCGTCTCGTCTGTCAAATGGGAGTCAACTTACCTTTTGGTCACTTGTGATATCCAGGCACTTTATTCAAATATTCCACACAAAGGGGGAATTGAAGCAGCACGTTATTTTCTTTTGAAAGATCAAGATCTTTCCACTGATCTTATTGAATTTATTTTACAGTCAATTAAATTTATTTTACAGCATAATTATTTTGTTTTTAATGATTGTTTTTACTTACAGCAACTCAGTACAGCTATGGGGACGAGATTTGCGCCCAGTTTCGCCAACCTCTATATGGGCAAATTAGAGTAGGAGCTTATTTGGGGTGGCGACCTGGGCGCGAATCTCGTCCTATACCGTAGATACAAAGATGATTTATTTTTTGTTTGGAACGGGACACCCGAGTCATTTTTGTCTTTTTTTGATGTACTTAATGCCAATCATTATAATTTGAAATTTACCTGTGTTCATGACCCCCTTTCGATTGATTTCCTGGACATCACAGTGACCATTAGGGATAAGTCTATCACTACCAAGACTTTTACTAAACCAGTGGATACCATAAATTACCTGGGGTATACAAGCAACCACCATAAAGGTTGGATTAACAATATTCCCAAAGGGACAGATGAGACGCATTCGCAGAAACTGTACTGATGTCGATTCTTTTAGGGAACAGGCAGATTTATTAATGTCCAAATTTAAGGAAAAAGGTTACCCGGAATCACTCCTTAAAATTGCATATCATGATGCATAAAATTTGGAGAGAGATGGTCTCCTGGTAGAGAATCCAGAAAAAAACCCCAAAAACTCTGTGTTTGATAAACGAAAAAGGTCACTAGCTTTTATTTCTAGATACAACCAGTCAGCAGAAAAAATTTACAAAATTATAAAACGCAACTATTCCACTCTGTTACTAGACCCCCTTCTAAGAAACATCTTGCCTTCTAAGCCACAAGTAACATTTAAGAAAGCAAAAAATTTAAAGGATTACTTAGCTCCATCCTTTTTGAGAGTAGATAAACCGGAAAATTTTGTAAACAACTTTTTAAGACTGAAAGGCTGCTTTAAATGTGGCAAAACAAGATGTCTTACCTGTTTGCATATTACGAACCGGATGAATCATTTCTGTTCATCTGTAACTGGTCAAAAATTTCCAATAAGGTCCTTTATCAATTGTGATTCCCAGTACGTGGTGTACATGCTGAGCTGTCCCTGTCAGCTTCAATTGTTGGTCGCACAATACGAAATTTAAAATTACGATTTCTCGAACATCGGAGGAACGTAGTTAATAAAAATCTCAAACATAGTGTCTCTAGGCACTTTTTCTATCATCATTCTAGCGACCCGCTATGTTTCAGGCTGACAGGGATTGAACACATTGAAGGGACCAAGAGGGGTGGAGACAGATATAAGAACTTATGTATCAGAGAATCATTTTGGATCCATAAGCTAAACACTCTGTCTCCTGAAGGTCTAAATGAACTTATTGATTTGGATTTTGGAGATTAGCTGATTTTTCCATGGTTTTCTGTATCTTGATTGTCCCCTATGATAATGTACTGTTTGATTTGGACATTATTCCCTAGAGTATTTAAATATATGTGCTTAGGTACAGACAGCATTGACATCACTGGGTATGTCTCTCTTTGAGAGGTCAAAACAGATGGATTCCTTTTTTCTTTTCTTTGTAATTTTAGTTACTAATTTGTATTAATTATTAATTTTGCATTTATATTATTACTTCATTTATATAAAAAATATATATTTTTTGTGTAATTTATTTAAATAATTATTGGTTACTGTTAGTTTATTTGTTTTACCATTATTCGAATTTATTAATTATATATGTAGGTTAGGTATCAACACATTTCTCTTAGATACATTGTATCTTTAAAATATAGTGTCTGGCTCCAATATAACATGTTTAGTACCTGTGCTCTTCGTTACACAAAGGGTTAACACACACCTATAGTGTTAATTAAGCCACAATAAATAAGACAACCCCCGGAAGAAGGATCTACCCTTCTGATGAAATTGGCCGTTGGCAATGAAATGCGTCAAAGGATTCCTCTAAGAAGTGATGCTGGTGCCTTTTCTGCTTTATCCATTCAGAGCAACGAATATCTGGTCCGTATGTGAATATTACAATTATTGAAAGAACTAACAATTTACCGCTACAAAGGAAAGCTGTATGCAGAAATTGCGCCGTGAGCAGAAGCAAAAACTACACTAATTAAACTGCCGGCTCTATAATAACGCCGCCTTGCAAATTAGCGGCTCCTTCAGCAGAATCCCCCTGGCTGATTACAATTGCAGACACGGGAGCGCGATCTCTGCTACTATCCTTACAACTAAATCCAGATAACAACGGATACTCTGGAGGAGATTGTTCACTCACCCGGCAGCCAAATGTTGTTGGGCTTTTCTGAATGAAGAAGCTTATGGGATCTACCATAGAAGGGGTGAGCTGCTGACTTCTTATTTTGAATACTAGGAGTGGATATTTAAGCACTGTTTCATGAATGTTATTTTATTGGTGTATATTTTAATACATTTTTATTACCATCTGGTGTGGTTGGCATTTGACCCTTAGCGCATTCTATTTTCTTTCTATTCTTTATTTGAGTGGTTTTGCAGGAACCAACAGAATAGCGCTCTAGGTGTCTTTCCAGTGATTATTGTTCAGTCCTTAATTAGCGCCTCAGTGTATTCTCTTCTATTATTAATACATTTTTACATTGTATACAGCACAATTATAAAGATTTAAAAAGCAATAAAGGTGTGTTTTTCTGATACACAAAACATTTACACTACACTCACTGATAGATATGCCTGTGCTTGTTTTACAACTGCATAAGTGTCATTACCATTGAATGTATGGGTAAGTACATCCAAATATGACTGAGTACATTGCAAAATGCAATGACATATTTCTATTGACTTCTTGAACTTGATTAGACACATGTTCATCATCTGTATTAAATTAATGATGAAAATACCATAGGTGTGCAGCGGGAGGTCTCATACATATCATCACAAGAGTTACCTTGCAATTGGACAGGACCAGTTTTGTAAAGTATATTGTCTTTATATAGTACTGAGTAATAGGATCAATAAAAGGATGACAAACTTCAGCTGTCAGTAACTTAAATACAACATGAGCTCCATGGCTCACCTTCCTTTCACCTTGAGACTTTTTACTAGAACACACATGTAAAACAGGAAATTCAAGCAAGTACAAGAATATACAGCAGACAAACAATATACATGTATTTTCAATATATCGCCATCTGCTGTCCCTCCAAGGTAAGCACGTGCATATGAATAAACCCACAGTCTGATGCACATATTCCAACACCCTTTCTCAACAGACTAGGTTTCTTCAATTAAATCCATCTTTGATGTAAGTCTCCATTGTCTCTCTCCGACAAAAGGCCTAGTCAGAATATCAGTTATCATATCTTCTGTTGGACAATAGTTCAGCTCTATATTACCTTTTTCTTGTAGATCCTCAAAAAATTATGCTTAACATCAATATGCTTGGTTCTTGGATTTACTCTTTCTGATTGTGTTAATGCAAGGCATCCTTGATTATCCTCATATCATCTTTTTTTTTAAATACATTTTTATTAATACACACTGTGTAAGTACAGACAGTTGATGTAAATCATTATATCATTATGCACATATTTAGATAGTACAATTTAATTTTGAGCATAAATTCAACAGCAGGCGGAAAACCTTGTGATAAGATAAAGGTATTTTATCTCTTTAATGATGAGAAGAACATCTGTGGAGATAGCCACACACCACACTTCGCAAACACTAACCTGGCTCCAAAGCCAAAGGCGGATCCATCCTCATATATCTTGACAGGTTCCACTTGTCTGATAGTAGTTGCATTAACCATATCACTTCCTGACTGGCGTGAGCTGTCGTGATATATTCAGCCTCTGTAGATGACAGTGCTACGGAAGACTGTTTCTTGCTTGTCCAGCTAATTAATCCTTCTCCGACTGAGAATAAAAATCCACTTGTGGATTTTCTGTCATTTGTGTATCCAGCCCAGGATATCCTGTTAAATTGTAACTTGTGCTTGCTGAGAGTTTAAGCTTCTTGTTAATTGTTCCCTTTAAGTAACAAATTACTCTTTAACTGCATTCCAATCAGTCTGTGTCAGTTTGGAAAATTTTCTGTTTAAGATCCCAACTGCTGTGGAAATATCTGGTCTGGTGACAGTTGCATTGTACAGCAATTTACCTATAGCTTTTCTGTATAGATGATTATCTTGTAACAGTTAAGTCTGATCGCTTGTTTCCTTTACATAACTTATCTCCATAGGAGTGTTTGCTATCCTTGTCTCTTGCATACCGAATTCCTCAATGGTTTCCTGAATCTTGCATTTCTGACTTAATGTGAATGTTCCATAATCTTCTCTTGAGATTTGCATTCCCAAGTAGTGCGTTATGTGTCCTAGGTGTTTTGTTTCAAACTGACTGTTAAGTTCTTGTAGTAGTCAAATTTTGTCCCCTTCTTTATTGAAAACAAACTAGCAAATCATCCACATAAATGAATACATAGAACCATCTTTCTTCTATTAACTTTACTTCTGATGAACCACTTCTCCATCAAGAATTCATTTATCTTTGTATTCCATGCTCTTGCTGCTTGCTTTAGGCCATATATACTTTTATTAAACTTACATACATGGGACTGTATTCTGACATTCGTTTTTATAAAAGTACGCAATTAAACGCACGCACGTAGCAAGCCAACACCCACCAACACCCACAACACTTCCCTCTCCCGACCACGCAGTCGTAGACTTACACCTCCATAGACCCCCCTTATCTTTACATGTGTACTTACGTGCGTATATGTCTTCCGTCCGTGCAATTCTTTATAGCCACGCCCTCAAGCATTCATTTAAATGCCTCCCCCCACCCAATTTCATGTAAATTTTCAAGTACGTATTTCAACCCCGCCCATCCATACGTATGTTCCCAAGTGCAATTCACATATCCGTGCCTAAAGCACTTATGTGTGTATATTCTACGTAACTTACATAAATAAAGTTACTATGCATACGCAGTTAAAACGTACCTAAAAATACGCACTCAACTCCACGTGAAAACGGATCTGTAAATACAGCCCATGATCTGGTTCTTGAGAATTCACAAAACCTGGTGGTTGTTCCATGTATATGTCTTCTTTTAGTTCACCATGTAGGAAAGCTGTCTTCACATCAAAATGTTTCACTTGCATACCTTTTATGGCTGCTGTTAGGAGTAATGTTCTAATGGTGGTGTGCTTCACAACTGAAGCAAATGTTTCATCATAATCTTCTCCAAATTTCTGTGAATATCCTTTAGCAACCAGTCTTGCCTTGTATTGTTCTACTTTTCCTTCAGTATCATACTTGACCTTAAAAGTCCATATACATCCTATGGCCTCTTTATCTACCGGTAGTCTGTTAAATGTCCATGTCTGGTTGTCTTTCATCGATTCTATTTCTTCCTTTTCTGCATCTAGCCATTTCTGTGCTACTCTTTCTGGTAAGTTAGCAATGTCTTCCCATGATGTAGGTTCTCGTATATGTTAACAGCTTAAATGTACAGGGGCTTTTCTTTTATTTTCTCTTAAAGATCGTATTTCCTATTATATTTTCCTGTGTGTCGCTGGTATCTGTCTTGTGTTGTATCTCAACTTCTTGAGTGATCTCTACTTCATCTGTTTCTTTGGATTCTGTACTTTCCTCTTCAGTTTGATTTGGTGGAATTATGACATAATTTCCTATTTCTTCCATGAATGTCACACTGTTATTAATTATTTTTCCATTTAAAATGCTGTTTCCTTTTGAATGTCCACTGTAACCGACTAGAACTCCTTCTATTGCTCGGTTCTGTAGCTTGCTCTGTTTTTCTGCAGGAATGTATTCGAAGGCTTTGCTTCCAAAAATTCTAATCTGCTTTTAGGCTGGATTTCTTACCATGCCATAACTCAAAGTGTGTTTTCCTTACTGCTTTGGAGAGTAGTCTAATTTGAAGATAAGTGGCTGTCATTGCTGCTTCACCCCAATATTTATCAGGTAGTCCTGAATCTGTAAGCATACATCTTATCATTTCTGTTAATGGTCTATTTTTCTTCTCAGATACACCGTTTTTGCTCTATTACTGTCTTCTGATGTTCAATGCCGAGTCCTCTACTGTTCTACTTTCTGCCCAGTAAACTCACCACCGTTGTCACTGCAAAGAGTTAGCATAGTCCTCTTAAATCTGTTTCTGGTCATGGATATATAGTCTTGCAGCTTGTCTAAGACTACGTCTTTACTTTGTATTAGATAGGTGACTGTGAACCTGTAAAAGTCGTCAATAAATGTCAGCATATACCTTTTGCCTCCTGACGTGCATATTTTTATAGGTCCATATACATCACTATGTACAAGGTCTAGAAATCTTAAAGCTCTGCTTTCATTTTTCTTTGGAATTGAAACCCTTGTGGCTTTTGCTTTTATGCAGCATTGGCATTTCATAATTTCCGAACAATCTGACACTGTGAGATCCATGGCAAGATCTCTCCTCTGTATTTCCTTTATGCAATCTGGGTGTCTATGCCCTAATCTTCTGTGCAAGGAAAACAAGGGTGTACCAAAGTACAACTAGGTGGGTTGTTCTGAAATAAATAAATAAATAAATAAAGCAGCTGTCGGTAGGGAGATGTTTTACCTACTTCCCCATATAGTACAAACAAAAAGAAAAAAAATCCCTATAGGGAATAACTGCAGCGCTAGAACTGGTTGTATATATTGAATAAATCAAATAAAAAAATAGTAATATAATTCACCAATGTGAAAATAAATTACACCGAACAGCAGACAAAAGTAAAAAATTACTAGAAATGTATTAATAGACACAGAAGTCCTCAATGGACTAAAACCACAAACACAACAAACAATATTAAAGCTGTGTGCACAGCTGATCCTCGGGACATATGTTGGAACAAGCGGAAAAGTGAGCGTTTGTATTAAGGACACATGTTCATATTGAATAAATCCACGGACTGCTTGGAGTAAATATTTAAAGTGCACACCTCCGTATAGAGACCATAAACCAGTTCTCTTGATATATCGCTGCAGTGTGGTGAAGAAATGATTAGGAGCAATGGGGTAGATCCAGAACTCCACTTGCAATATGTTTCCTCACGTTGCGTATTTACACGTGTGTACCTTCTATACACTCCCCTTGGCACACCCCTTGAATGTACGTATTTTGTCCGAGATCTGCTTTCCAAACCCTACCTTAACTTTTGCCAACAAAACCGCAGTGATCCGCACACGTACGTATGGACAACACGTATTTACGCAGCTAAGCACGCCCATATTGTACACTTTAAATACAAACCCCCGCCTACATAGCGTATTTCAGACGTATTTTAGACTCACGTAAAATTGGCATGCCCACATGTAAGGATTTACGTGACACATACGTGAATGGCCCATACGTTCACATTTACGCTACGTTATGGAGCATATTTTCTATGGTGTGCATGCGCAGTATTTACTAAAACGTGATTTTACGTCTCCGCCACGCGTAAATTCGCTCACAAGCGTTCTGGATCTGGCCCAATATGTGTAACAAAGCAAGGTAAGTTCCTAGTGATATATCACTGGTTTATAAGGACAATGTTGTCTCCGTAAGCAGCATGCTACAATACTCCTGCAGAAAGTGACACATTACATGTCCGTGGTATAGCTGTTTGAAATATCAAGTCTCTCGTAGGTCTGGATCAGGCCCTAAGTTCCCTAACACATAATGGGCCTGATCCAGACCTTGTTAAGTGCATGAACTTAGTTACACCTGGGCTAAACCATGTTGATTGCAGGGGAGTCATACTTCATCTGCTGCAAACAGTTTTAGAGTTGAGAGGTTATGTTTTCTATCCCAAGTCTAAATAACAATGTGATAGTAAAGCTGGTCAGTATCTGTGTGCAGTACACAATTCAAAGATATATCCCTGCATGCAAAGAATACAATTAACTTGACTCCCCCTGAAATCAACATGGTTTAGTCGAGGAGTACCTCTCCTCTCTTAATTTCAAGCTCCTCCTTAAGTCTGAATCAGGTCCTTTATTTCAAGCTCCTTCTTAGGTCTAGATCCAGCCAATACGGTACATCTGCTATGGGTATCTGTATGTAGTTGCCATCATCCTTGGAGCATAAGAATTGACCATTCACTTTCCCTTCTGTAATGTTATTTGTAACATCTGCCAGGTAGATTGTTTCTTTATGGTTCAAATCAAACTTAGTAAATAAGTCCTTGCTATTCGTCACATGACTAGTCGCTCCTGAGTCTATGTACCATTTTTCTGATAATTGGGCTACTGTCACTTTAAATGTTCCGTTCCAGGGGCCTCATTCACTAAACTCGAATTTTTTCCCAAAAATCAAATCGCGGGTCATCGCCGCGAATGACCCGCGATTGGTGAATTTTTTGGACCCTAATTCACTAACATGCAATTTTTTTTCAAACTCACGCGCATGCGAATTTTTTCAAACTCACGCGATGCCCCGCGATGCATTTGGGGCTTATTCGCGGTGATTTTAATGAAAAACTCACCGCGAATAGCCCTTTGACTAATCACGGCACATCGCGTGTGTTTTGAAAAATTTCTAAGTTCAGCATGTTTACAATTTGTATCCATGCTGTAGCCACTGAATTACAACGATCCTCAAAGGTGATCGTTGTAATTCTTTGTTTACAGCATGGATACAATTGTATCCATACTGAACTGCGTGTCGCAAGTGTGTGTAAAAAAATAAATAAATAAACAAATAAATGAAACCTTAAAAACATTAAATAAAGTATTACATATTTAAATAAAATAGTAAACCTAGCTAACATTAACCCCTAGGTGTATGCACTTACTTTAGGAGGTCATCTCTCCTAATCTAAGTGTCTAAAAAAAAGTGTGACATGTGTATAATAAAAAAAACAATTTTTTTAAACTCACCATTACTGTTAATTCTTTGGTTACAGCATGGATACAATTGTATCCATGCTGTAACCAAAGAATTAGAAGGATCACCTTTGCTGATCCTTCTAATTCACTGGCTACAGCACGGAGACACATTGTACACATGCCGATCTATTTTTAACCATTAAAACACATGTCTGTTATACAGACATGGGTTTTAATGGTCGCGATCGGCACAAAAACATAAAATCGCATCTCTAGAGATGAGATTTTATGTCTTGTGAATTCAATGCAATTTCACCGTGAATCGGTGAAATCGCATTTAGTGAATTAGAAACATCATATGTTTCTAATTGAAAAAAGTCGGGACCGCGATTTGCGGACCCGCGAATAAAAGATTACTAAATTTACGTGATTTTTTGCTTAGTGAATCGCCTTTGGCGAATTTTAAGCAAAAAATCACGTGAATTTTAGCAATTCGAGCTTAGTGAATGAGGCCCCAATTGTGTACTCTTGTATCTGTAAGTGTGGCTTTGACTCTTTGTGTCATTTTAGGTGGTCTGTGCTGTTCTGCCTTCCATATGGTGCAGTCTTTCCTAAGGTGACCCACTTTCTTGCATCTGAAACAAGTTTTGTTTCTCTAGTGTTAATGTCCACCATTTTAAGTGCATTCTCTGTACTACTTTCAGTTGATTCTCTATGAGCCTATTCTTCACAAAGTCTAGTGTGTAAGAGTTGAAATGAAGTTATATGTAAAATAACTAGTACTCCATTTTGTATATCTATATCCATTTTGTTCTCTGAATTAGTACAGCCAGAAATTCAGTTATTTTGTGCATTTATAACAAATAGAAGGTTATGTGAACAAAGCATTTTTGATGTTATGACTAAGCTTGTTTAGAGAAACTTTGCAAAAACAGAGCCTCATAACAGGCCTTGGCCTGGAAGATAACAGTTACTGACGAGCTTGCGGTTAAACACATTTTATTGTTTTCTTTTGCTAATTAAATTCCTTAAACTGGTGTACGTGACAAGCATATTATTCAAATCTGTATGTTAACCTAATAAACCAGAACTCATTGGAAGACCCAGCTACGCGTGTGTCTGAATCTGACTTCTTCGGCCGGCCGTCTTATAGTAAGGTATCCTGACAGAACGAAGATCCTTGTAAGACCCTCTCCATGGAAGGTCTAGGTGGGGCAACACCTCCAACATTTCTTGGTGCTGAAAACCCGCAAAAGCCAGCAATTAAATTGAGGAATGCCTCAGCATTTGAGTCTCTCAACAACTACCAACTATGATAAACGGCGGTAAGTAACAACTTGATAAGCGATTTCTGCCAATTGTTACTTGAGGTATTTGGTGTTTGTGGTAAGATTCTTAATGTATTTCTCAGTTTAATTCAAGTGCTTTCCCGAAAGCTTATGTCTCCTTCTGTCAGGAATTAATGCATGATGAATGATTGATTATGATTATGAATATCATGTATTTGTAACTTGTGCAATTGGTTTTCTTATGTATTGACTTAGAAAAGGCATTAAGAGGTTCATGACCAAATATATCTGTTATGATAAATTGTGATTCTGTTTTATGGCTGCTAAAGTGGAATTAGACATCAGTGATTGTGATTTAGACACCCCATATGGGTGTAGGTGTTGCAATGGTAGTCTGAAATGGTATGTACTAACCCACGCAATATAGTGCATATGTAAAACTGAAAACTGAAAAAGGTAATTTTGGATTTGTGAAAACACAAGGGCACATTGACAAGGTGTGGGGGCATGAGAAGGGAGTGATTAGGGGGATTCTAACAATAGGATATCACAGCTAGTGTGTGCCTAAGGAAGGTCAGAATTTTTAAACCATAACCAGTCAGACAGGGGCAGAGAGATTCTTTTGTTCACACTTTTTAAGGCTATAGTGGAGCAAGTGATAGAGGACAGTGAGGAATCACAACATAAATAGCATGCGGATAGTTACAAACGTAATAGATAACTAAAAGACAGAGGTAAACTGTAGAAACAGAAACCCATTCTCCAGTGATAAATAGTCTGATATTTGGCCCGGTGGGGTAAAATAATATATTGTCACTGGGAAGGCAGAAGGGAACCTCTAATAGGGGTGGACGCACCCCTATATAGTCCGTGAAGAAGTGGGTCCACATGCCGTACAAAGGAAATGTGAGAAAGGATCTTGGAGAGGTCAATCAGGTTTAGTAATGTTTCATTGGTACAATGATTGGGAACTGATGTTATCTGTAATTTTATTTTTGTCAGTAATGTTGTTCAATCTTATATAACTTGGTGTTTAAGTAAGGGAGCAAAAAAGGAATTGACAATTGTTGTGCTCCAGGAAATGATTTAATTACAATGACAAAGAATATGTTGCCTGAGTCAGGGAAAACTTGTGTTTAAAACCTTTTGGAAAGCACAGTGAGTGTTTTAAAGTTTGTTTTATAAGGATCTGGATATTTCCTGGTAAATTCACCACTGTTTTAATGTTTTATGTCATGGTATCAGTTTATGTCTGTATGTCTGTTAGTAAGGTCAAAATGTGACCAGTGGTGGTAGTTAATGGCTGAACAGGAACAAAGGTCAGAAATTTACACAAACAGTTTTGGCTGTAATTGGTGCAAAGGTGTTATATTTTGGCATTTTGACGGATACCAAGGTTATAATCTACGGTTAATAGGTAGTGTTTGTTTATCTGTAATACCAGGTATATTTTTGGGATCAGCTCATAATTGTACTGATACTAACAGATGGAATGGTGTTGTGATAACAGGGCATCATACTGAAGAGTCTATTGTTAAGCAATACCAGGGTTAAACTTTTCCAGAGATATACAAGCATACTATTGGTAAAAATCTGCATTTGAGTTTGTTTTGTCCTAATACTGACACAATAAATCAGTTACCATGTTTGAAAGTTAGAGGAGGTCTTGGGAAAAATAGACCAGGAGAAGCAGGAATTTGTTTGACTTTGATTTCCAGAGGTTAAAGTCTATCAGCATAAGGATTTAACCTATTATACATAAGCTGGAATATTTATATTCAGTATAATGGGGCTGATGGAAGTAAAAGTGGGTCGCTCTCACCTAAGGATATTGTCCAGTCTAAGGAGGGTAAAGAAGCCATTAAGGGAATGCAGAAGGTATTCAAAAGGGCAGGTTTCCCTCCCGAGGGTGTGTTAGATTCAGCCAAATGGAAAGATTTCAGGACAAAACATACAAGGTGGATTGTAAAAATGGGCTAGAGGATAAAGTGTCTATTTGGTTAAGTGTGAGTCAAACTCTGGAGGAAGAGGAAGGGGCAGCATTGATTATGCCTTCCCCCACACATAGTGACAGACACACCAGAACGAATCACTACACATTTTAGGGTAGAAGAATTCAATTACAAAGGGGAACTCCCAACCAAACACATGAGACCAGACGACTGGACAGAACCAGAGAGTAATTTTCCCCCAGAAAGGAAATGTGATTCATGCGGATGTTGTGTGGATGAACGATGGTTTTATTGTTATTCACGTCATCAATTTGTGGACCCAGAACAACCCTCATGTTCAGGGGAAGTGGACTTGAGTAAATGTAATCCCATGGGTAAAAAGTATAAATAACTTAAGAGAATAATGGGACAATTGAAGTAAATGTGTCTGGTAAAAAGGATACCGCACCCAGTACTATACACAAGGAATTGGGAACCTATTTTGATAAGTTTACTAGTTCTTTTACAGATGAAGGTATTGATTTGGAAAGCAGTATGGGCAAAGGACCAGTGGCGTATCTACCATAGGTGCAGAGTGTGCAGAGCACATGGGCCCCCGCAGACAAGGGGGCCGCCCGTGGCACTCACCCTGCACCCAATGGAGGATCTCAGTACCACCTATATCTGTACAAACGGTGACGGTCTCTACCAGCCTTCCATTCCCAACAGTGCACTCTGCGCGCGGGTGTCACGTGGGGATGTCAGGCGTGCGTGCACTGCGCAGCCTCATGCTCCTCTTCTGTTTGCAGAGTGTGAGGCTGCGCAGTGCACGCACGCCTCACATCCCCGCGTGATGCCCGCGCGCAGTGAACTGTTGGGAACGGTAGGCTGGTGGAGACCATCACCGTTTGTATAGATATAGATGGGGTTGGGAAGAAGAAGAGGGGGACCCATCTGGGGAGGGGGGCCCATCTGGGGAGAAGGGCCCATCTGGGGAGGAGGGCCCATTTCTAAAAACGCCCCTGCAAAGGACTGATAAAGACAAAACTCCTGGACAGAAAAGAAATGCATGAACAGTTACTCATCTCACGACTTAAGTGCAGAACATTGTCTGTGGAGGCGATTATGCAAGTACTTGAGGGAATTGAAGACAGAGAACGTGAAAAGGCGAAGAAAAGCAAGCAACGGCCTATACAGCAGCAACCCAATGGAAATTGGACGCACAAGGAGGGAAAGGCCAATCAAGGAGCCCGACCAAAGATGCCAAATTCCAACATCAGGTAAATGCTTTTTCTGTAACCAGGAAGGACACATGAAACATGATTGCCAGAAGTAAGGACTGGCTTCAGAGGAAGGACAACAGAAGTGGATCCCAGGCATGAAGACAAGGCTCCGCCGTATACTCCCAGGACACGGCTGGTAAGAAACCTGACAATCTTATACCTATTACCTTACCTGCAGGAAAAGTTATACAGTTGATACAGGGGCAAGCCAAACTGTCTTAAAGGAGGAAGATGTGCCATCAACCCTCACTACTCAACAACAGGCCTTACTGGACGGCCCACCAACCTCAAAAGAAGTAAAACGGTATCTCTTCAGATTCAAGATAAGCCAGTACCTATTGAGTTCCTTGTTTTCTTCTACTTGTCGAGAAAATCTGTTGGGGGCAGACATACTTCAGCTCATGCAAGCAAGCATAAAGTATACAGATACAAAGATTGTATATACTAACCAATTGCCTGAGCAAGGAGAAAAACAGGTTGAAATTGCTGTGCAGGTTTACCTATCCTTACAGGAGATAGAACAAAAGGAGGATTACTACCATTCATCGGATGATGAAAATGACCCCACGATTAAGAAGATAAGGCTGCAGTTAGAGGTGCCCTCCAAACTATGGCCAAGAGGGAATTCAGATGCAGGACTATTGAAGGTAACCATGGTAGTTTCTATCAAGCAGTATCCTTTCACCAAGGAGCAGAACGGTGAGGAGCAATGACATGACAAATCTCTCACACTGTTCTGTCATGAACACAGAGGACACGCTCTAGGAGAACACAAGAGCATGGATGTAAGCAAAGACCAATTGTTTACTACTCAACAGGACTGGACTCTGTCATCATGGGATCCCCTACGTGTGTACGTGCAGTAGAAGCAGCAGCAGTTCTGAAGTACAATTGCACAGACATCGTACTGGATCACCCACTGACCATACAGGTTCCAAACACTGTAACAGAGATCCTGCATCAGGCAAGTACTAAACATCTTTCAGCAGCGAGGCTAACAAGGTATGAGGTAGCACTCAGTCAGTTCTTCTAACAAGACCATAAAGTGAAGCACAGTACTCAACCCTGCAACACTCCTGCCATTTGTGTGTGAATCTGACAATTCAAAAGGAGGGCGAGACAATCCAGGTAAAGACAAGAGGGGATTGTGGATACACCCCATGCCGGTCACAAAGAGAGCATGCGTCCAGGAATCCAATTATCCCTCATAGACACTATGAACATGACAGCATAGCACTCATGGAAAGGCTAATCTATCTGAACAGCAAATGCATAACCCAAATTTTTCTTTTTTCACAGATGGTTCCAGTTACTATACTGATGGAACGTGTCATGCCGGCTATGCGGTGGTCACTCCTTACGAGGTCATGGAAACTGAACCTGCTAAACCTCTTGTCTCCAGGTATGTCAGCCCAAGCAGTGGAACTCATGGCTCTAATCAGAGCATTGCAGATGGCAGAAGGAGGAACAGCAAACACCTACACAGATTCAAGGTATGCTTGGGAGTTGAATATGACTATGCCAGTGTCTGGAAAAGTAGGGACTTTAAAACCTTAACAGGCAAGCCTATACAACATGCAGCACTCATCAAAAGACTAACCAGAGCACTAGAACCTCCACTGCAAGTAGGAGTGATCAAGACTCAAGCTCACACTAAAGCAAAGACAGAAGAAACAAAAGAAAACACCTTAGCAGATGTCACTGCCAAGACAGCAAGACAGCAGCATTGAAACCAATCAAGAACACCATGTATACTGTAGATACAGTACAACAAGAGGAAGCATGGAACTTAAAGGATCTAGTAAAACTCCAACAACAAGCAGGTCGAGCAGGACACAAAGCCTGGAAATGCATAGGAACTGAAGAGTCATTCACAGGACTGTGGAAGAAGGGTAAGAAACTATGTCTACCAAGAGTTTTTTATCCCCCTATGTTAAAGATGGCTCACGGACCGGATCATAAAGGAAAGGAGCAATTGACAGCACAAGTGCACCAGCACTGGATAGCTCCAGGATACAACGCAGCAGCAACAGCAGCAAACTTTGTGAGTCAATGTTGGATTTGTGTAGAACACAACACAGGACAAAGAACAAAGACTCCGCAAGGGATTACCTTCTTTGAAATGGGAATTACCCATTTCAGAGACTACAAATAGACTACATACAACTACCAAAGAGTGGAACCTATGAATACGTACTGGTATGTACAGATTTATTCAGCAGGTGGCCTGAAGCATGGCCAGTGGCCAAAGCCACAGCAAAGAATACAGCAAAGAAACTCATGGATGAAGTTGTTTGCAGGTGTGGAGTTCCTGAAGTAATTGAATCAGACAGAGGTACACATTTCACAGGTGAGGTTATGCAACACATTATATCAGATTTAGGCATCATAAAGGCATTTCACACACATCATACAGACCACAAGCAAGTGGCAAAGTGGAAAGGTTAAAGGAAAGGTTAAATGGTATTTTAAAGTTTAAAATCCAGAAAGTTATGCAGGATTTTAAGAAACCAGGACCAGAGTGTTTACCCATAGCATTGCTTGCAGTACGTACTACTTCTCTTAAACATCTTAAATTATCTCCTTATGAGATATTGTTTGGTTTAGTACCAAAAACAGGTTGTTATTTGCACAGGAATTGCAGCATGCTCATGCTGATCTTACAGGTTATATGCAAGCATTAACAAGCCAATTGACTAATATGCATGTAAAAGTTTTCTTCCAGACTCTGATAATTCAGAGAACATGCATCCTCTGCAGGTTGGAGATTGGGGCTATCTAAAAAGAGATGTGAGGAAAAGACTGGATCCCAGATGTAAAGGACCATATCATATGTTACTGCTGTAACAGTCCAAGGGAAGAATACCTGGATCCATGCCTAACATTGCAAGATCTCCATTCCAAGGGAAAAAGGGGAGTTACTTTCATAATTAAACAATATATGGTATTGGGGACTGGGCCTGATACAGACTTATGGAGTTTAGTTGTTATAAAGTCTATAGATTGGAACAAAAAGGAAAAAAGTACCAAAAGTTTCTAAGGATATTTACGTTAAGGCCCTTTGTCCACAAGGTAATCATAACTACCCAAAACAGGGTGCAAGATTTAATGTCCCTCGCTCAGAATATTGTTTAAATAAGTGGCCGTTGTTTTCATTATTGACAAAAGGGCAGGTCAGGATAGGAATACATTCCCATTGTTCCCTCATGCCTACTGTTAATAAAACTGTTTGATAATGTAACAGATGAGTTAGATTAGATATTAGATATAGTAGCGAAAGATATGTAGTTCCATAACAAAGTTTTGCAACAGCACAGATCAGTGCTGAACTATTTGACAGCCTCAGAAGGAGGCATGTGTCAGGTTGTAGGATCAGCCTTTGGTAATTATATTCCTGATCCAGAATGAGTGTACAAATAGAAATGTATGAAAAAAAGGGAAAGCTACAGAAAGGCCGTGGAATAACGGGGTGGTTGGTGGTAATATTAATGATGCTTGCAAAAATAGCTTGTTTAGTATTATTGCTCTATGTACTGATCAAATTATTTTTCTGTTGCTTTACATGTAAAAGGCTGAACAAAGAAATACGTGAATCTAAGGAGAAAGTGACACAGAAAAAGCTGTACAAGACCCTGAGGCATGTCTATGCTGATCCAGATGCAGAAGTGATTCGTTTGGCAAAACGTGAGGACGCCCTGGAAAGAGATACAGCACAAAAGAATGGACAAGACAGAGTTGAACACCTTACACCCTCATCCTAAAAATAGAGAGTATAAGAGATGCCTCTGGGAAAACCAGGACCCTGCCATGAAGGACGGTTATTACCCTCCACCTGGAAGGATATATATGGACTTTTATCGAGGTGACTAGCACCGCCAAGTGGGGAAAGTATTCACAGGGACACAGTTTTTGACATATTGTGGTCTGGGAGGGAGCCTGAGTTATCCAGTAGTATGGCAGGAAGGAGTTATTTTAGTATAAAGAGGAGGATTTGTAAGGGTTAAAATGAAGTTATACGTAAAATAACTAGTACTCCATTTTGTATATCTGTATCCATTTTGTTCTCTGAATTAGTACAGCCAGAAATTCAGTTATTTTGTGCATTTATAACAAATAGAAGGTTATGTGAACAAAACATTTTTGATGTTATGACTAAGCTTGTTTAGAGAAACTTTGCAAAAACAGAGCCTCATAACAGGCATTGCCTGGAAGATAACAGTTACTGACGAGCTTGCGGTTAAACACATTTTATTGTTTTATTTTGCTAATTAAATTCCCTAAACTGGTGTACGTGACAAGCATATTATAAAAATTTGTATGTTAAGCTAATAAACCAGAACTCATTGGAAGACCCAGCTACACGTGTGTCTGAATCTGACTTCTCCGGCCGGCCGTCTTATAGTAAGGTATCCTGACAGAATGAAGATCCTTGTAAGACCCTCTCCGTGGAAGGTGATTTCTGCTTCAGGTCTCATTTCCAATGTGTTTATTAGTGTTCCATATGTATCTGGTTCCTATTTTAATTGTGGTGGGGATTAGAATAGAAGGAAAAGTCCCTACCAGAGGGGTGAAGGACTCTCCAGGAATCTGACAGCTGACAGTCATGGAAGAGGCGTTGGACCTGGTGTATTTATTTCTCTGGGTGGGATGTGCATCTGCCTAAAGTATCCAGGGCTGACATAAGCATCCAGTTAATGTCCCCTCCCACTATGGTGATACCTTTAAGAAGATCAGACTGTCAGAGGATCTCAGTAAAAAATTCAGGTCTCATTTCCAATGGGTTTATTAGTGTGCCATATGTATCTGGTTCCTATTTTAATTGTGGTGGGGATTAGAATAGAAGGAAAAGTCCCTACCAGAGGGGTGAAGGACTCTCCAGGAATCTGACAGCTGACAGTCATGGAAGAGGCGTCGGACCCGGTGTATTTATTTCTCTGGGTGGGATGTGCATCTGGCTAAAGTATCCAGGGCTGACATAAGCATCCAGTTAATGTCCCCTCCCACTATGGTAATACCTTCAAGAAGATCAGACTGTCAGAGGATCTCAGTAAAAAATTCTGGTTGGCCCTGGTTAGGAGCATATAATTTAAGTATGTAAAAGGTAAACCGTACACCTTTCTGCTCACCATAATCATAGAAATCTTGAATACAGAGATAAATACAAAAACTATAAAACCCTAATGGCGCTATTGTAATACAAAGTAGCAAAAAAAGTTCCAAAGTTTCTTACAAGTTCTAAGTCATTCAGGATGGCAGTCAGTGATTTGTTCAATAAATATCCAAACTCCTTTTTGTCTGTAATTTGAAGTTCTCCCAAAACAGAAAAAACAGAAAAGACCAATCGTGCAGTAAATTCTGCTTAATCCCTCTCCCGTCTGATCCCGGCTATAAGCCACACTCACCCTCTCGTCCTCTTGTATGCCTGCGTTGTGTGGTGTTTATAGCCTTGCTGGGGGATTCTCTCTTGGATGTCCACGTTCCTACTCCGATCCGCTTGGAAGCAAGGAAAGCTTTTATGTGTAGTAAGTTAGATCGTTCTCCTCCACCTTTCACACGCCAAAATACTCACATTT
>WWET01008375.1:20116-38877 GCA_011038615.1 Limnodynastes dumerilii | reverse complement strand
ACACTTGAGTGAGATCCTATTAACTACAGTTCCTCCAGTTCACACCTTATGCATTTTACCTGTGCCTGATCTCTCATGTAGTTATGACTCTTCCCCACTGCTTTATCTGCAACAGAAAAAAAGGAAAAATAAAAAGTGACCTGCATCTTATGAAAAAGCTGCGACTGGGCAAAAAAAGAGGACCAATTCCACTATGGCTACAGTCCATATTGTTATTAAAATTTGGTCTGACTTGATTTCAAAAATATGGCAAGACCTGTCCATCCGTAGTAATGCTCTAACTTGTAGCCATTGAGGGGAGATGGCAGGACTTATGGCAGTGATTTGCATTAAAGGAGATTTTCCTGGTCTCCCAGACATTTACAGTAGAGAGAGTCAGCAACTATGGAGTTTTCCAGCTCTGCAGGTTTCCTAAATGACACAAAGAAGGGAGAGAGTCAAAATAGGAAGAAAATAGCTGTAATCATTGTATTTGGTTTCTCTTTTTTTTTCAAACAACCCCAAAAACCTCTATTGTCTCCGTTTAATTTTATTCCATATGGAAGTTGGCATAAAGAAAGCACAATTCGTGTAAATTTGTTTCAGTCGTGTTAACCTTTCCCATGGTTCCTTGTATTATGTAATGTTAGACTTGTCTTGCTGAATCACATGAATAGCCAAGCCAATTTTGTGATGCAAATTAATTCAGTTGAGTTGTAAATTGTGTGAAGGAGCACTAGTTTTTCAGCAATCTGCCTGAATGCACCCAGCTGATTTCTTCTATTCACGCTAAATTGTACTGCTTTCTTTTTCAACCTGAGACTTCATCCAAAGTATCCTTTTGCCAAGGTTTTTACATTATTATTTATTACAATTCCTCACCAACCAAACATGCTGAACTGCAATGATAAATATAAATACATGTGGACATATGTCTAAATATTCAGGTCATAAATGAAGTTTGTATTTGAATGTGGTAGATAATATAATTATAATAAATAGTTATAAGGTGCATGGTCCTGTTGTCACTTTTTATGAAGTGAACTGTAACCTCTCAGGTACATGGCAATGTGCACATGCGCAGTACTGTGCGGAATTCACTCACCAATGGCGGGGCAAACCCACGCACCATACTTATGAGATACACATATAGGGGCTGATTCTGAGATATACGATTTCCACGGCATTTAGGAGCGTATATTTAGGATCTTAGAAAATTCGCATTACTGCGCATGCGTAGTAATAGTGCAACGCTGTCTACGTAGCGGTTAGGAGCGTAAATTCGTGAAGAGCGTAAGTTTGAATTGATTGCAAGCACTTAAGATCTTAAGTGCTGCGAAAGTTTAAGATCTTAAGGATTTGCATGGAAATGGGCGGGGGGAGGCAGGGAAATGAGGGAAAGTGGGAGCGGGCTGATACTTAGAATCTTAAATAAATGCTACCACGTCACTTAAGATCCCAAATGACAGCGCAGAGTTAGGGTTAGTCAATGGTGGTCTAAGTTTAAGATCCACCGCTGTTTGCAAGGGGAGTGACTGTTTATGCAGTGGGCTGGAACATGGTAAGATCTTACCTAAGGTGCGTATATTTGCGATCTTTTCGCAATCGCATCTCTGAATCAGCCCCATAGTCCATACGATGTAGCATTCTGTATGTGGCCAGTCTTGGTGAATAAAGAGTTGTGTTAGGTCCGTACATGCTGTCCCTTCACATGTATGGAATACTGTCCCCTCACATGTATGGAATTCCATACATTAGCCTCTACTGTGAAGACTAACTTAAGGAATCTGCTATTAATTCTGGATACGGCCCCATATCTCTGACTCAAAAGTAGCTCACCTCTGATCTCTGATTGGGAAGAGGTCAGCAATATTCACCAAACAGTATTTTACTGGGCATGACACAATCTGTGTAGCTGCCCACTGTACCAATGTGTCTTGTGCCCGGGAAGCAGAGGACACTCTTATTGTACCATTCTCTTATTGTTTTCAAAGTACAAAGATGCAAACAAATATGCCTTACACATAGATTTAAGGTACAAATGGAGGAGGGGGGGTACATTTGGTGAACAATACTTGTGTAACATTATTATCTTAGTTAAATTTTAAGATGAGCGCAGATGAGTGCTTTGGTTTGGGTTTTGGATCTGTAGTTTTTTTATTGAACAAATCAGCTAAAATCTTGTCATGTGTACGTATTTTTGCTCCTACATTATTATTAACATTAATAACATAAATCTTCAATAATTTTTTGTCAGATTTGACCACCACCCAAAATTGTATTCACCAGTAACTATTCCATAAAGGATGCAGTGGATAAACTAAGAGACAGAGCAGCAGCAAAATCACTGTGCAGTATAAAAGAATACAGCAAATCTATGAAACATAGGAGTAGATCCAGAACTACGTTAGCCGTACGTATATTTGCGTAACGTATTTTCGTGTGCATATATTCTATACACTCCCCTAGTAACACCCATTGAACGTACGTATTTTGTCAAAATACGCTTTCCAAACCCTACCTTTTGTCAATCCAACGTAACCGCAGTCATACGAACATGTACGTATGGGCTAGACGAATTTACGCAGCTAAGCACGCCCATACTGTACACTTTAAATACAACCCCCGCCTACTTCACATATTTCAGACGCACGTAAAATTGGCACGCCCATACGTAAGTATTTACGTGACACATACGTGAATGGCCCATACGTTTACAATTACGCTACGTTACTGTGCGTATTTTCTATGACGTTCACAATTATGCTACGTTACGGAGCGTATTTTCTATGGTGTGCATGCGCAGTACTTACCAAAGGGCGATTTTACGTCTCCGCCACGCGTAAATTCGCTCCGAAGCGTTGTTCTGGATCAGGCCCATAGTGTTCTTTACAAACCTATAAAATGTTCTGATTGATTAAAAAATAAAAGACTGGTAGAAAAAGTGGAAGGAAGTGAAGTAAGTCAGTTGAAGCAAGGAAAAGGCCAATCCAGTGAATGATAAAATGGAAAACCCGTATAATTACATGATCATTTTACAGGTTTGAAAATGAAAGTTTTCTACTATTTTAGAAGAATTGATGATCAGCCTGAAAATCCCAGGGCTGTAACTCTCAAGTGGTCTTGTGTGGAGCTTGTATAGCAGACCAGACCATACGATTTTAAAAGCCTTGCAAAAAAAAAAAAAGCACATAATTTGGTATTCCTATTTAGACAGTACTTCTACCATGAGTCATCTATTCAACTGTGTTATAAGCTTCCTTTAACCAAGTGTACTAAATATATAATTCATGTTCATAGTGGTACTTTTCATATTGCAGTTGTTCAACACACTGCAAACTCCAATCATCATGCTGACAGCTATTCACTACTCTCTGATTGGTGGTTTGCTCCAGGCCTCCAGCCATTCATCAGTCAGCATACTGATAGCCATTTATTGAAATGATGAAGGAGAAGGCTGATAGTGGAGAGAGTTATAGCTCTGAAATTTGGTGTGTGTGTGTGTGGGTGTATACATTCATTTTTTGTAAAATCAGATTCTGTTTTATTTTACAGCCATGTAAATAATGTCATGTAAAGTCAATTTGTTGTTTAAATCTTGCTGCACTTAACACATCTGAATAAATCCTTGTTGCTTTACATCATTTGTGTCGCTTGTTTCTAAAGCAGTTGTATTTGCAATTAGTGCTCCAAAATAGTCATATAAGGCTTCAGAGGGCATGAAAGTACATGACTGATACAAGTTAGTATCGCTATATGTGAGAGCCTTTCCTACCTACATGAATAGTAACATTTACTGAAGCATAATGTAAGAGTGAGCAAGTGACAACCTTGTATTAAGACCCTGGGACCATACACTGGCACTGCTTTAAATAAACTATAAAATAATAAAATAAAATTAATTCTTAATTTGTCCAAAATATGAGTTTAATTAAAACCCTTATATATAATGAATTGACCTATCAATCTTTAACACATTATCTGAAATTACTATGGATCTTCCTTTAGTAGCAGAATTCAAGGGACTCTCAGGTTTATTTATACAATATGCTCATATTGTGGGATATTTTTGAAAATGAAAACTATGCATCTACATAAAAAAAAATTGTACGGTAGGAAAAGGGAACTCACCATTTGCAGTAGAGAAAAATATGTTTTTTCTTTTTTTTAAATCCCAAATTCAATTTGAATTTGCTGTCCGATCTGAGGCCTCTTGCTTGCTTCTGTCTTCCCAGGCTAAAAGATGCCAACCAGACCCTGGTGGCAGAAGTGAAACATGTTTCCTCCAGCATAGGCTTGTTCCACCAACAATTGTCATTTGAAACAGCGAGTCCTCTTAATCCCCGGTGATGAACATTCACCCCCTACAGCTGCAGCAGCCCTTTTGCCCATGGATTTCTTAAGGGAGTGAGAGAATAGATGCAGAACTACCCCTGATCGTAAATGAGGATGATGATGATTAAGGAGTCAGGATTTGGGTAAAAACATTTCCACGCTGGATTTCTTGCTTTTTGCCCAGGCAGGACAATGCACTTATCCCTTGTAAAAATTGTTGGCACCATAAAAAAAACACATCATCCTCCATTAACTTGTAGTTGTACAACATCATCATTATAGATTTATAATAACATCCTCTATTTCTATGCCTACACTAACAGCATCATTAATAATAATACTACTGCTGTTCATCCTCACATTTTAAGAGGGCTCTTAAATGGGGGAAGGAAACTTGTCTAGGAGTGGAGTGTCTGAATCAGTAATGTTTAGTGCGTCTGAAGCAGTAATGTTTGGTGCGTCTAGGAGTGCAGTGTCTGAAGCAGTAATGTTTGGTGCGTCTAGGAGTGCAGTGTCTGAATCAGTAATGTTTAGTGCGTCTAGGAGTGCAGTGTCTGAAGCAGTAATGTTTGGTGCGTCTAGGAGTGCAGTGTCTGAATCAGTAAATGTTTGGTGCGTCTAGGAGTGGAGAAATGTTTTGTGCATCTAGGAGTACAATGTCTGAATCAGAAATGTCTGACTCACACTCATCCTTTAATGTCGCCCTTTCACTCTTCATGGATCTGTAAATTTGTAAATCTACAATCTCTTCCTTGGGTTTACAGTTCATTTTGGGCACAGATTTGTCTGCTTCAGAGTTTGTCAATGGCTTTTGCATTGGGTATTCTAATGTGTGTACTAGCATGAACAGTGTTCGTAAATATATGCCATAGTCTGAGTCTTTCGATGCCACTATGGGTGATGTATGGTGTTTTGGCAATGAGTTATTTCTCTACACTTACTTTTTCACTCATACAGTACTTGTGTTAAGGTTTTACCTTTTTGAGTGCCCTTTCTGACCTCTTCTTCTAAACCCTGGACTATTCTTATTAGTACATGTTGAAGACAAAATATGACTGACAGTTCTAGCACTAGTACAGGGAAGCACCTGTTCTGTATACTGCTGCATTATGGATTTACACAAAAAAATGTATATTATACATGACACTTATGTGACTGGATGGGATAAATGGTAATTAAATAGAAAGATGATGATCTGCCTTGTAAAAATCTATTTTTCCCTGTACACTGTACTAACACGTCCTCAAAACACACAAAATAAATGTGATGTGATACTATTAGTGACCGGCTAGGAAAAATTTTGCTTTAAAACAGCATTTATTAAACAGAATGATGATGATATGCCTTATAAGCCTTATTCTAGCCATTTCATGCCTCAACTAATGTAACTTCCTCCTCATAGGTCTGCTCACCTATCTTGCCCCCCTTCCATCTTTACTCAATGCTGCTTCCAGGCTCATCTTCCTCTCATGCTGCTACTTTATGTCAAACCCACCACTGACTTTCTGTCAACTTCAGACCTCTCTTTAAACTCCTAACCCTCACTTTTAAGGCCATCTCCTCATCCACTGATCCCTACCTCTCTTCCCTCATCAACATGCACACCCCTTCCCACCCTCTCCCTTCTGCTAACCAGCACTGTCTGACCTCCTTACTGATCACCACATCTCACGCCCTTATCCAGGATTTCTCCCATGCTGCACCTCTGCACTGGAATGACCTCCCTTCTTCAGTCAGACTCTCCCCCACATTGCAAATATTTAAGCACTCACTCAAAATGCACCTGTTCAGGCTAGCCTACCATTTCTCCACTTAACATTCTTCCTGCGTCCCACATCTTTCCCTTCATTTCCTTCCTTCACCCTCTTCTCTGCTCACACCAGCAGTCCACTTCCTTCTCCCTCCTTATGTCTTCTGTGACTTCATCCCTCCCTCTCAGGGCCAGATTTTCTATGCTGTGGGTTTGAAAAAGTGGAGATGTTGCCCATAGCAACCAATTAGATTCTAGCTGACATTCTCTAGTAGTTAATAGAAAAATGAGAGCTAGAATCTGATTGGTTGCCATGGGCAACATCTCCACTTTTCTAAACCCACAGCTTAGTAAATCTGGCACTTAGTGTGTTAGCTCACGTGAGCAGGGCCCTCCATCCTAATGTTGTTCCCTCCTCCACCACTCCCCTCTTACTTCGTAACCTCTTGTCCCCCTCTGCTACCCTTTAACACCATCCCCACCTGGTGGCTCCCTCTAAAACCTCTCACTACGCTTTAGCCCCTCCTCTCCAATATGCCAAGCTTGATACTTCACATTTTGCCTTGCGTTCTGTGCTTGCTTCACTTTGTTGTATTTTTGTATTATTGTATTTTTGTGTTATTTTTATATTTATATTGTATATTATATTTATATTGTATTTTATTATGAACTATGCTGTCCATCCCTACCCTGTATGTCTATACTGTATTTTGTTGTATTTTGTACAGCGCTGCAAACACCTTGTGTACAAATAAACGATAATAATAATAATTATTATTATTATACAATCTAATGTACACAATACAGAGTACCACCTCCTCCAAATACATAAAAGGGTCAGGCTGCAAGTAAGGGAGGGTTAGTGTCAGGCTGCCAGAAAAGGAGGGTTAGGGTTAGGGTAGTGAAAGGGGAGGGTTAGGGTTAGAATTAGGGAAAGGAGTGCTCTGTGGATCGATTGCTATGCCTCATCGAGGCATATGCAATCAGAATCTCAGCCAGTTCGCAACTGGCTGCGAGGAAACGGCCGTTTCGAAAATGGGTCATTCTGACCGGAGCCCCACACCCCTAATGTACACTGTATATTGTACCACCTCCTCCTAGCACCCATAGGAAATGTGACATGTCACATCACATTATTAGTGAGTGGCAAGTAAAAATAGTGCTTTTAAGCTGTAATCATTATTAATTAAATAAAATGATGATATGCCTTGTACAATCTAATGGACATTGCAAAACCAGAAGGACTCTATACAGATTGCTACAGATGAATATAATGTGTAGGTGACAGCACGTGACCCTATTAGTGAGTGGCCAAAGAAATTCAGCTTTTAAACAGTAATTAAATAGAATGATGATTATCTGACTTGTACAATCTAATGTACACTGGACCTTATTCACAGATAAGAAGTTAATAAGCACACGCGGATTCACAATACTAAGCTCTTAAGTTGCAAGTCATCTCCCATGACACACCCCTTCAGAACATTGAACTCAAAATGCAAAACGGGTCTCCGTACATAACTTCTGGATCATGCATATGCAAGTAGCATAAAATAGCCAAGATACGCACACAGTCTGTGTATATTTAGGTACATTATTAAGTGTGACTCGGGGCCACAGTGCACAGTACCACTGCCTTCTACAAACACACAAAATTAATTTGACATTTGACATGTGAAACTGTTTGCGACTGACTAGAAAAAATTCAGCTTAAAATAGTAATTATTAAATAGAATGATGATATGCCTTAATGGCTAGGAAAAATTCTGCTTTTAAAAGAAATAATTGTTAATTATTACATAATTAATGTCACATTGGGCCGGATCCAGAACTACGTCCGTCTTCTATAGACGAACGTAGTTCAATAAACAGTAGCTACTGCGCATGCGTAATAGCTATTGTACGTATTCTGCGTATCGTTTCGATGCATAGATAGCGTATATGCGTTTTTTTAGAAACGATACGCAGATTACGTACAATAGCTACTACGCATGCGCAGTAGCTACTGTTTATTGAACTACGTCCATCTATGGAAGACGGACGTAGTTCTGGATCCGGCCCATTATTAGTAATTACTATAGAAATATACTCAATCCCAAGTAGGAACTGATGTGGTCTCAGCGCTCACTGTTTTGTCCCCCCTCTTAATTACATGTACAATATATATATTGAAGGACTATAGCTGGGCTATTGCATTCAACGGTAAAAACCTAGCTTTAGTTAGACAAATATTATTAACTCTTGCGGATATATACAATTCAGAAATGAAGTGCGGTAGATATATATCAATGAACCCTGACAAAGAATTTTATACAAAGCGCTATTAGGGCATTGTGATATGCCCGCATCACTTGTGAGTACCCTATTGTTTTTATAACACTGATATCAGGAGTCAGAGGGGGAGGGAAGCACAACAAAAGCCTCAAAACTAAAAAAGCCCCAATAAGTGGAAACTATGGAATCTTTAATCTGAGTTCACACACACTCACACAGGCTGAGGTAACACTTCTACAGAAGGGCCTAAAATTTGCCCCTACAAACACTTTAAATAGATTTTACACTTTCATAGATCTACATAAATTCATACGAACCCTTACCCTAAAGAAATATTTTGTGAACAAACAGACAGAAATTGCAACCCACCCACAAGTGCAGACTGACCAATTTGTACATACAAACCTAAAATCCAAGTCCACCTTCTGTCCAACATACTTGAAGGGTGACTCTATTAATACTTTTCAAAAATTAGTGGAGAAGGACCTCAAATACATTGAGACTAAATCTAATAGAAAAACAAACAGATACAACAATAAAAACAATCTTACCAAAAATGAACAGCAGGCCTTAAAAAACCTTCAAGACAACACGAGTATAATAATCAAACCTGCTGACAAAGGAGGAGGTATAGTTATTCTGGATATTGAGGACTATAAAATTGAAGCTAACAATATCTTAGGAGATAGGGATACATACAATCTCCTAAAGCACAATCCCACGGAAGAGTATCAGTCTCTTCTTACCAAATATTTACTAGAAGGAGTAGAAACAGGCGTCTTAAATAAAAAAGAATACGACTTTATTTACAACAGACACCCTAAGATTCCTGTGTTCTACTACTTACCCAAGATTCACAAAAATCTTGAAAGACCACCAGGGAGACCGATTATATCGGGAATAGATTCACTCACATCAAACTTATCCCAATATTTGGATACATTTCTACAGTCAGTAGTGAAAACCCAACCCTCGCACCTAAAGGACACTACGCATATATAAAAAATTCTTAAATGTACAAAATGGAGGGAAGGTTACCATCTATGCACGAGTGACGTAAAAGCACTCTATACCTGCATTGACCATCACCAGGGTATAGAAAGTGCAAAATCCCTCCTAGAACAAGAAAAACATTTGAAACAGGAACAGATCAACTTCATACTAGAAGGTATTAGTCACATTCTAAACCACAACTACTTCTGGTATGACAACCAGTTCTATTTGCAGACACGAGGAACCGCTATGGGGACCAAGTTCGCGCCAAGTTATGCGAATCTTTTTATGAGCAAGTGGGAACAGGACTATATCCTGGACCACCCTCAATTTGGCGCGAACTTGGTCCTCTGGAAGCGGTTCATCGACGATGTGTTTTTTATCTGGAATGGCACTCAGGATACTCTAGAACTTTTCAAAACACATCTAAATACCAATAACCAGAATCTAGAGTTCACAACACACTCAAGCCAAAAAACAGTCACATTCCTAGATCTAGACATCTTTATTGAGGAGGGCCACATAAAAACTAAAACACATTTCAAACCAGTGGATTGCAATAGCTACATTTTGTCAACAAGCTGTCACAATCCTAACTGGCTGACGAATATACCCAAAGGGCAGTTCACTAGGCTACGAAGGAACTGCACAGATATAGACACCTACAGGGAGCAAGGTCAAAAATTGAAACAAGATTTTATAAACAAAAAATATGACAGCAACAGAATAGATAAGGACTTTAAAGAAGTCTTGGACACAGACAGGCAACAACTACTGGAATATAGGAATAAAAATAAAAATGAAGAGGAAACAAAAACAGGCAGAATAACAGCCCCCTTTGTAACACAATATTCTAGCACTGCCAGACCATTACGTAAGATCTTGGGGAGACACTGGCACATCTTGCTGAGTGATAACACACTCAAAGATCTACTTCCAGCTAAACCACAGGTTATTTTCAAAAAAGCCCCCAACCTTAAACAAAAACTGGTAAATAATATTATTAAAGACAATCCAAACACCACTCAATCCAATTGGTTGACAGGGAAAAAAGGTTTCTTTTACTGTACAAAATGTGCAGCATGCAAGAAAACTAAGATGTCAAACACTAAACCTATCACCCAATTTCAGGATGCAGAAAATAAAGTAATATACAACATTAAAGACAGAATTACCTGCAACAGTAAAAACATTATCTACATGCTGGTCTGCCCTTGTGGTTTAAAGTATATAGGTAGAACTTGCAGGGAACTGAAAACTAGAATAGCAGAGCACATGAGGAATATTACCATGGGAAAAGAGACACACAGTGTCTCAGAACACTATAGAACACACCACAACAAGGACCCCACTTCTTTACAGTTCTTTGGAATTCAACAAGTGAAACACCAGTGGAGAGGGGGCGACAAGCAGAAAGCATTAAACCGTACTGAAAGCAAATGGATATATAATCTAGGAACCCTACAACCAGGGGGACTAAACATAGACTTCGAATTGGCAGCTTTTTTATAACATATTAAGATATATGAAGAAGCCAAAATTAACATCTACAATATAGGGAGATGATATATTTTAATGTTCTGTAGTAGCACACTAAATGGCACATAATCTCCCTAAAATTAATATGTTATCATATCATATGAGGGCTATTTATTTCTACTGTAGAGCGCTCTTTAGTAATTATGATTGATACCAACAGCTACATTCAACAACTGAGCTATGTATTGGATATAGATCAATAATAAGTATTTGGGGATGTGTTAAAACAATATATGATACAATTTTTACTAATTTTAAACAATGACTATATGGTGTACAAGCATTGAACATTTGGGTATACTGCAAGCCCGACCCTTCAATGTAAATTACAACAGCGAATAGAAATAAGGGGAGGTCTATAAAATGACTAGTACCATGCACTACACTTATGACCCTGAGGAAGTCGGCGAGGTCCGATGAAACGCGTTGGTCCATGACAAAGAATTTTATACAAAGCGCTATTAGGGCATTGTGATATGCCCGCATCACTTGTGAGTACCCTATTGTTTTTATAACACTGTTATCGATATTAAAACGTTATCGCACCATCCAGTCTTTTGTTTCTTCAATATGGCATATCCTGCACGGACGCTATCCTGAATCGAGAGAGACAGGAAGCGGGACGAACGGACGCGGCCAAAGGAGAGCATAAGAAGGTGGTGTGTACAGCTGGTGTTGCATAGCAACACAACACGCGCTGAGGCCGGGAGCACACAACACACAGAAGCACGTGCAGCCACCGGCGTTCCTGACAGCTAACCAGACGGAGATCGATACACAAACAACCAACTGTGAGCTATATATCTCTATTTGTTACATCTCCTAATAACTGCACCCTGAACTGCAACAGAACTTGGCAACATAAAAAGCCTCCACGTAAGATACTTACTTCAACTGATTCGTGTAAGGACAGACATATGCCAAGTACTTGCTGCATGTTCAACTGCACAAAACAGAGAACTACCTTTTGAGGATTAAGGACTTTTTAAGTATTAGGCTTATCATTGATATATATCTACTGCATTTCATTTTTGAATTATATATCTGCAAGAGTTATTATTATTATTATTATTATTATTAATATCTGTCTAACTAAAGCTGGGTTTTTATCGTTGAATGAAATAGCCCAGCTATAGTCCTTTAATATATATATTGTACATATAATTAAGAGGGGGGACAAAACAGTGAGCGCTGAGACCACATCAGTTCCTACTAGGGATTGAGTATATTTCTATAGTGTTTACCATTTTTAGGGACGTGGACTCCCTGACCGGTCTCGGCAGCCCTGATTGAGCATTATATAATAGAAGGGGGAAGCGCCTGCACTCAGTAACTACACCGAGGTGTAAATTACTCTACATTATTAGTAATTGCCCAGGAAAATATTGCTTTTAAACAGTAAGTCAATAATGATATGCCAAGTACAGGCTATTGTACACTGTGCACAGTGCCATCTCCTCTAAACGCCCAAAATTTATGTTCAATGTGCCCCTACCAATTTATTTTATGTTATTAATCTTGTAGACAGCACAGTTGCTGAATTAATTACAAAAAAATATGAAAAACTGACAACCCTAATAATAATGGAATTTGAATTAGAAAAGAGCAGGTCAATATAATGCTAATGTAAGTCAGAGCCCTACTAAGGGACTATAGTTGTGTAGACTCAGAGGGAAGTGAAGATTACAAGATACAGCAAAAAGAGAAAGATGATATGCTTTGTACAATCCATTGTACACTGCACACAGTGCCGCCTTCTCCAAACACACAAAATAAACGTGGAGTGTGCACAGTGTTCAGGGAATTTGTTGGGAGGAAACGAGGCATGTCTGGGACCCCCAAATTTGAATCTGTCATATTTATTAAGATTCAAACCATGCTCTAGAGATACAGGACCAGATTTACTAAGCTGTGGGTTTGGAAAAGTGGAAATGAGGAGGAGCATGGACTAGAGAGTGGAAGCTAGCTGAGCTTTGGAAGGTCAAAAAAGCAAAGATGGAGGCAGGACTAACAAATGGGAAAAATACATTAATTATGTCACTTTCTCTTCTTGTATAATCCTGTTATGTCCACAAACCAAATAAATCATATTAAGCTGAAGAATAGAGCTAACATTTTTTATGTAACATTTTAATAATTACAGTTGCAGCATTAATTAATAAAATAAGTCATAAATAATTTTCTTTTTCCACTGTAGTTGAAGTGCTGAAGTTGCCAGTTGAAAACTGTTGACACCAGCTTCTAATAGTTGGGAAAAATAGAAAGTACAGGTATAGAAATAATAATCAACTGTTAATTTGAGTGGGAGTAAAAACAGAAAATTAGGTGCCAGTTAATAATAGGATATTAAGGGTGTAGTCAGCAGCGAGAATGGCCCTTTTTATACCAGTCAGTTTCAAGTTTGCTCTGGTATCTATTGCTCTTGTCCTGTCGAGGACAAGCAATTGAAGATCCCGAGGACGAATCTGCGGCAGCAAGAAGTGAGTATTTATCCTACCCCAACCCTTATCCTAATTCTCATCCTAACCCTGCCCTTACATTACCACAACCCTCCCTTCCCCACAGCCTTAGAAAAGTGGAGAATGTTGCCCATGGCAACCAATCAGATTCTAGCTCTCATTTTTCTATTAAATACTAGAGAATGTCAGCTAGATCTGATTTGTTGCTATGGGCAACATCTCCACTTATTCAAACCCACAGCTTAATAAATCTGTCCCTAAGGGCCTCATTCACTAAAATCGTTTTTTCTCAGCGATTATGCATCGCCAGACATCGTAGCGATTTTGCCGCAATTTTTTTATAAATCTCAGCATTTACTAAGCCGCGCTCTTGTCTAGCGATTAATAATCACCATCGATGTTGATTTTTGTCCATTTCAAAATCGGCAAGCATCATTCTATCCCTTATCATGCTGATGCATATAGTACTATAAGGTACAGCATGACCATGTGTTTGTGGCCATGCTAAGCTTTATAGTACTATAAGCGTCAGCCTGACAAGGGATAAAATGATGCAGAGTAATGTGTAATGTGTAAAAATAAAATAAACAGTTTCCACAATAAACATAAAAAATCTGAAGGAATAAACAATACATTTCTAAACATTTAAACAATGTAATTAATGTGTCCCTGTGTGCTTTATCTAATTATAATGGTGGCTACCCTTGACTAACTATACTTAAGGCAAATGTATAGTGTAAATGTGTAAAATAAAAGTATCGACTCACCGTTTTGCAGTCATCTGTCTTGGGATGACTTGCTAGTATTTCCGGATGTCTTTTTCAAGCTGATTTTGCAAAGTTGATAGAAGTTCTTCTTGATTGCTTGAAGTGGCTGCTCCATTGATTGAAGGTGGTCCTCTGTCTCTTCTGTTTCTTGACACGATGTCCTCCTGCTTCCTGTTCTGGGGTCCCGCTGCTAATGACCATTCAGACACTAGAGGCCTCTAGTGTCTATGGCGTCATATTTAGCATAAAAGGGGGACCTCTAGTGGCCGAATGGTCATTATCAGCGGGACCCCATAACAGGAAGCACGAGGACGTCGTGTCAAGAGCCAGAAGACACAGAGGACCATCTTCAAGCAACAAAGCAGCAGCTTCAATCAAGAGAATCAGCATCTTCAAGTAACAGGAGAAGAACTTCAATCAACATTTAAAGAACAGACTGCAACACGACAAGAATTACATGCAAGTCATCCCAAGACAGATGATGGCAAAACGGTGAGTCGATACTTTACTATATTTTATACACACTAAGCATTATCATTAGTATTAGTTACTACACGGTGTCCACCATTATAGTTTAATTAAACACACACGGACACATTAGGGACATTAGGCTGGATCCAGACCTTGTTAAGTGCATAAACTTAGTTACTCAAGGGCTAAACCATGTTGATTGCAGGGGGAGTCAAGTTAATTGTATTCTTTGCATGCAGGGATATATCTTTGAATTGCTTACTGCACACAGATACTGACCAGCTTTACTATCACACTGTTATTTAGACTTGGGATAGGAAACATCACCTCTCAACACTAATACTGTTGGAAACAGATGTGACTCCCCTGAAATCATCAACATGGTTTAGCCCTTGAGTAACTAAGTTCATGCACTTAACAAGGTCTGGATCCAGCCCATTGTTTTAATGTTTAGATTTTTATTGTTTAGTCATGTACATTAGGAATGCTTATTTTGGGTAAGTTTTTTTAGGGTTAATATTACACATTACACAGCATCATTTTAACCCTTGTCAGGCTGATGCGTATAGTACTATAAGGCTCAGCATGGCCACAAACACATGGCCATGCTGTGCCTTATAGTACTATATGCGTCTGTGTGATAAGGGATAGAATGATGCAGCACACCATTTTTACATAAAGGAAAACACATGTCAAAGCTATTGACATGTTTTTCAGCTAAAGTGTGTGTCACTTTCTATGAAAGCGACACACACAGGAGGCATTTGTTTTTCAGCCCTTACAGACCAAGTTAGAGGCGATTTAGTAAAATCGACTTTAGTGAATCTGGTCTGGGCTATGTTTCACATAGAAAACATCTGGACGATTTTTTGTCTGCGATGTTTGCTGTGTGGATTTTGCTAAAGGCTAAAGTCCTGGGACTTTTCCTTTAGTGAATAAGGCGATATCATATTCTTAGTGAAAGTCCCGGAACTTTGGTCGATTTTAGCAAAATTGACTTTAGTAAATGAGGCTCTAAGACTCCCATCCCTGCAGCCTAACTCCTAGCCTAAAACTCCCCTTATAGACTAACCTGTTTGGTGTAACAGATCTGCGGCAGCAGGTCTGTATGTGGCTATATACAGTCACATTAATAATATACACTTCTCCCTGGTGATTGTCAGTGATGTTCAGGTGCAGGAGAAATATAACTTAAATAAATAAATTCTTTATATAACTCCTGTTGCCACAATCACTGTTTGAGAAAAGTTTTCTGGTCACCTGACAGGTAAAATAATTAATTAACATTATGAAACTTTAGAGGCAATGTTGTTTTTGAATTTCTTTTTAAATGGAGTACAGTAATCAAATACTAATTTTGTTTGCTATATTTTTGTTTGTTCTTCTGGAAGATAAATCTGGGCCTAAGACTGAGTGGAAATTGGTGCAAAGTAGAAGTGGATATTTTTAACTTTTTGAATATCCTAGAATGGAAAGAGAATTGAAAATATATACTGCGTTCTTTTATTTTCAAGGCATAAAAGCAGTTTGCACATTATATTATATTATTTCACTTAAGCCCCTTTAAAATGAAGATATGCCTTTGAATTTTTTTTTATCAATAAATAATGTAAAATAATATAAGGAGGTGTACAAACACATTTTCTTTGTTTTGCACAAAGGGAAGCTTTGGGAAGGGAGCAATCAATAGAAAGTCAATGCTGGTCACTTCAGTATAAGCCTTCTTTATATTTATTGTCAGCCTTTGAAGTAAATAGGTCTTAAGCTTGTGGCATGCCATTATAACTTTTTTAAAATAATGATGCTGCCCTTAGTCTTTTTTTTAGCTATAATTTATGCTCAATGTACTAGTCCTAGTCACACAATACTGTGGAGTCTGCAGAGGTGGAGATAGCCCTTAATGAGAAGAGGTTTTGCCTTTATCTCTTTTATACTTCAACCATTATCTTCCCCTGTATATAAGCATGTGGTTACCACTGACAATAATGCTCACAGGCAACAAATGCTGATGAGTTTTCTATGCAGTCCTCACAATAAGTCTATCAAAACAACCTCGAAAAATTATGAACCACAGTGACAGACAAATAGAACCAGCTCCAGCATGAATTTACAGCCCAAATGCAATGTCACTTTTAATTCTTCAGGCTTTTCTTATCTCTGCTGTTGCTCTTCTGGCTAGGAGATAACAGTAATTCTTGTGTGTGCTATTTTTTTTCCAACTGAGTAAGATGTTCCTTGTGTCTTTCTGCTTGCTAAAGATAAAGGGTTAAAGACCAACTTGTGTTGGTCGCTTTGTGTTAGTAAAAAAAAAAAAGTAATCAGTATTCAAGAGATTGTTATCAGTGGTACAGCACAGAACAGTAATTTTGCCTGATTCAGTTACTTTTTTTTTATGAATGCACATAATGCCTGGAGTGTTGGGGCCAGATAAAAGAATTAGTGTTAGCAGAGGAGGACGGAGGCACAAAGTACAGCAGAGAATTAGAATGTCTATCTTTGTCTCTTGCAGCTCATCCAGCCAGCCAGGGTTCTGAGCTCGTAAACAATTTAATCTTTTTGCTACAGTTAAAACATAAAGACAGCAACCTTCTTACCATTTGGAGACTGCAAAGGAGGGGAAAGGGATGGAATAGCTGATGATAACTTTTGCTGTTGATTTAACCCTTTGTAATATAATAAAAAACTGGTCATTTACAATAAAATATCATTTTATAAAATTGATTTAAAATGATTAATATGAATAAAGTATTTATCTATTATTTATTTATTATAACTTGGTTTATTCCTTAATCATCAAATATTTAAAAAGTAAATCTCACTTATTAACCCTGCTATTGAAAAGTCGATTTCCATTGCAATAATTTTACATCTGTGATCCTTGTTTGAAAGATAGATCAATAAGAATTATGGTAAGCAAAACATTGTTACCTCAAGAGAATACAATGAACCAAGTCAGGTGAGTTTGTTGCTTATCACAAAATGATTAAATTACAGTATATTGAATATAAATTAGCACTTTTATGTTTGGTGTAAACAGGTCTCTTTTTTGTTCAAATAAAATGTTCATAACTCTTTTTTAACACCAGGGTTAAAGTGTAATTTTAGAATTGGCTCTAGGAAAATTCAGGGGCAAATATACGTGGTACACATAGTGAAGCATTGGTATGGCATCTTACTGTGTATCATATACAGTATCAATTTGTCTTTCTCTCTTATAACATAAACATTAATACTACTTGAAATTGCTCCGATCGCAGTATGCATGTTAAAAAAAAAAAATTCAGGGGGGCCCTGCATTTTTTCAGTCCTGGCCCCACCATTTCCTTGCTGTCAGGAACTCCAGACCAAGTCATTGTAGCTCCATGCCTGCCTTAGTGGTTGTTTAGCAATTCAGATATTTCGGTTTGTGCAGCATTCCATCCACCTGAAGTCCCAATATCTCTCGATCAGCATTTTCTGTTACCATGCCTCCTTCTCTACCATTTGCTACTTGCTCTGATTTTCTGCCCCACCAGCTAATTGACCAGTGACCCTTTATATGTCAGGTTGCCACATGTGCTGGTTATATTGTTGAGCTCCTGCAGCTAGAACAGGTCATTTGTATTTGTGTCATACCATCTGCACCCAAGGGCAACTATAGGGGGTGCAATGGGTTCAGTTGCTGTGGGGCCTGGTGGTTTAGGGGGCCCGCCAGCCCAGCAATCACCCACAGCACCCCCTTTTTAGTCATAAGCATGATTAGACAGTTGTGGAGTCTGTCTCCTCAGGGCTGCAATAGAGGGTCACAGTGGATGGACAATTCATCTGCTGTGACTCTCCAGCATCGCTGCAGAGACAGATTCCACAGCTCCGTCTGCCTCCAGTCTCATCCAGCTCCTCGGTAGTTGTTAGCTCCAAGTAGGCTAAAAGATCTCTTGCTGATGTCATTCATGCCCGTGTGACCAATCACCTGATTAGGGGGAGGAGTCACGCTTTCCTCCGTTTCCTGTATGTTCCTGTCTCTGCTGCAGCACATGGAAGGATTGATTTCAGGTAAAAATGTCAGTGTAGGTTGTGTTATGGGTGCAGTGTGTGAGTGTAGCTTGTGTTATGGTTGCAGAGTGTGTGTGTAGCTTGTCTTAAGGGTGCAGTGTGTGTGTGTAGCTTGTCTTAAGGGTGCAGTGTGTGTGTGTAGCTTGTGTTATGGGTGCAGTG
>WWET01008374.1:28547-38889 GCA_011038615.1 Limnodynastes dumerilii | reverse complement strand
GGCTCTTATCTGCCTTCACTTTCTATGTTTCTAGAGTTAGGACCAGCATATGCAGAAAGGCCTTGACGGTGGCTGGTTGCTTATCATATATTTGCGCAAATATGTGTAACGGACATTTCTGTGTTTTATTTTACAGATAGAATAGTATAGTCTGTTACTGGTTAATGGCACTGTTTCTGGGGCATTTCCTTTACTTTTGGTAACTAGTTAGTAGCTAAAGGTGAAGATGGATGTATTTAAGTGAGCTTGCTTTTTGACAGAAAGATTGCATGCAGAGCCTTAGCCAGGAACATGCTGTTACTGGAACTGTTCCCAATAGTGGTGGCAGTGGAGCTGTGTGCAGATTGTTTCAGAGAAAGTGGGTTAGTGTTTCCCTGCAATAGTAAGGGTGTGGTGTATGTAGTGAATTGTATGCAGTTGCCTTTGCCACTGGAAAATTGTTAACCGCACCATTTAAACCTGAGTAATTGCCGTTTAATGTTACCTTTTGAGTCCTGCAAGTCCCTAGGGCTGATAACAATGCTTATTTCTCATTTCGACTGACCAACATTCCGATGTTTAGCATCTGAGGCACAACAGTTTAGTACACCCTGTCCCTCTTTGTTAAGGCAGATGAAAAGACCAACCTGGCTATATATTTGTTGGTCCCAGATACATTGCACACATATATGGCAGTGTGGAGATAGTGGACTGAATTTAGGTTAAATAGTGTTGGAAATAGGAGCAATAAGTGCTGGCTCCTTAGATGTTACTTAAATCTAAGTAACATGACATCTATGACATCAGCACTAGTCTAAGTATCTGTGCATGTGCGGTTCCTGCTCTTTAGCTTGACATATAAAGCACTGCACTGCACTGCACTGAGGTCCAGAAGTCTGATGCCAGTGCACTCCCATAACACTCACCTCTAACGTGCAGAATTTAGCTGGTTTCCATGTCCATTACCCTACCTTAACTTTTATGCATGGATTAGTGGACATACGGAATGAACATAAACATGGATGGAAGTGTCTAACCTGTCCCTTGCTGTATAATTTAAATGTCTCCAGAAATGTCAGACCATGTTGGATGGAATTCTGAACTTATGGAACGTTCAGAGTTCCGATACGTAACATCTGACTCATGCATGCATGCGTAAGGCCAACTTAATGCGTAAGTCAACTGACTAACTGAATAATTCTTGAAAAATTCTGGATCCAGTCCCTTGTTGTAACTACACAGAAACAAACTGTTCCTGTAGTATTCAATAAATCAACAACTTGATTTAATTGTTTTTCAAACTCATTATTGTGGCAACAACTGCAACAACTGCTGTAGTTTTTTTTCCCCCACAAATATGGTAGATTTGCTAGAGAAGGAGGAGGGGGAGCTTTTAGATTGGATGTGTTGCTGCTGTTTAGAGGGGGGGATGAAAGTACTGATGCATTCTTATCTGGCTGGTGTAACTTTTTTCTTGGATTAATGGTTTCCAGCATACTGTTTTGCATGTAGGGAAAATACTTTTCCTTTGCACATAGAAATCACATATTGTAAGTTTTATGAGTAATCAGCAAATAAAAGTTAAGCTCGGAAACATCAACTCTAAAATGTAATTCTGTTTTCACAGGTGTACACTTGCATCTGTTTTGCCCTTACTCTCAATCTCTGACTCAGCACTGATACTTTTGCATGAATTTTCTCTCATCAGATGTAGGGTAGGTTAGCTTTGGAGGGGGGATAGCTTTGGAGGGGGGTTAGTCAATTCAAAGTCTTAACTTTCCCTCAAAGTGTAAGTAAAAACTTAAGTTACCTTTTTAAGTCACATTTACACACAATAAGGAGCGGGGCACTTCAGGACCTCTAATATTTAGCCAGTAGGCACCTGTGGGTGCCGCACCATTTGTCTTATTTAATACTTTTAGTGATTCAAGTTGTTTAAGGAATGATTAAAATGTTTCCCGTGAAGGCAAGTCATCTGCTATTTAGTAAAGCATAAACTCTTCAATGACACTTCATATCTCATAGTGTGATTCATGTTTATTATGCTTGGTTTGGGTGTTGGGTTTGGGTAATGCAAGAAGAACAGCCATCCGACCTTTTATGCGCTGTGATAATTGATCACACACCATGACACACAACACACCATAAAGCATCACTGATGTAAGACACTTATTGCATAAATGTAAATATAAATAAGTACAAGAAAAACTGTTTGGCATTTAAGAGGTCACAGTTTTTATTTTCAATTAAGAGAACCTACCAGGTAAAGCCCATTCCAATTCCCATATTCAATGGGAATACACAACTTTAATATCTACCATGGTTGGTCTGCAGATCCAACAGTGCAGATGACATTCACAAAACTAAATACTGGAGAGAGGTGACCATTGAACATACTCAAACTCCTTTCTCTGCACAAAAACGGTCACTGATGGCTCTGCCACTGCCAAGGCAGTGCTTCATTTGCAAAAACTGGTTAATCATTTGCAGTAAACAGTGATGAAATGGAAGGGGGTTCTGCAGAAACAGAAACAGGAAGAAGATGTATTTCACTCCCCCTAAATACTAATTGTCCATTCAACCATTACAAGATTAACCCTTTGCTTTATATTAGTGCTTCTTCATGCCTTCTTTTATATGTCTACTTGCAGACACTTATTTTTCTGTAGAAGTCCCACTAATTTTGCTATTACAATTTGCAGTATGCATAAGCAGATACACAATAACGGGAAACTGTACTTCCCATTGCACATTGCAAATCTTCAGACTCCTTACTGAGAAGCTCAGTAAGACGTCTGACACAACCTTCTCCAGCAGATGGTATTGTTCTTTGGTGCTTGTTATGACTGTGCCCACTTCAGCTGTGACATCAGAGCGCACTTTTAGTATACTTCACAGTCTGAAAACATATTTGAGAGTTTGTAGCCAGAAATAAGGAGAGGAAACATATTTTTGGCAAAATGTAGGAGTAGGTCCTTCATGCTATTTATGGAAGTCATGGTATCTGTTCTAAACTTGTGAAACTTTTTTGAAGAATAGATTGCCATAATATACAGATTGAACACATACCAAATGCAAGAACAAGGGGCACTTTAGTAGTCTTTATCTCCCCCCCCCCTCATGAAAATTGTCTTCCATACGCCCCTGAATATATATAACATAACGCCCTTGATTTTTCTGTGACTGAATCAGACTAAAGGGTAATAAAAATGGTGCTAGGTATGTTGAGGAGGGGGCGCTTAGAACAGTACCCGATATAGTAGGGGGGGCAGGGCAATATAATATGTGCAGTGTATGGACTCACAAGACATAAACACAGAACATAGAGGGAAAAACGAAAAGAGGGAAAGTCATTGTGCAGTATATCAAACCCTCAGTGGATTTAAAATAAAATAAAGAATGGTTCCGCATACCAATTAGACACTTTGCACAATTCTATGCACAAGCAAAAGACAGGCAATATTTTTAAATCAGGCAGACGTATGCAGTCAATCAATAATACCGGACCATAAAGTAATGTTAAAACACACTTTACTTCATCAAATAGATATAAAATCTGCATACCAGAATAAAAAGATAAATGAGCATTTTGTAAAATAGCTAGAATAGCTAATACAAGCGTCTCTTATCAGCGTCTTATCTGTGTGTTAGAGTGAACGGGTCAGTCTCCAGGGGTTGCTCGCTCCCAGTGGCGTCGGGTCCACGGTACCACAGTGTGCTGAGTATAGCTGGATATACGGTGAGCAGTTCGATTCGGCAGCTGGTCCAGGTATCGGTATAAGGTCCTACGCGTTTCGTCCTAGGGGTGTTGATGCACCCTTACAGACTTCCTCAGGGACAAGTAGTGGATGCAGGCAACTCCTTGGCGCCTTTTAAAGATGAGTCTGACTGACAGTTCTTTTTCATCAGGTGACCGCACGGCAAACTCCTGACACTGTAACAAACTGTGTACATTCTGGACAGACATGTAACAAGAAGGATTCTACTCATTTAAATGGAAGTATTCGTTTAGAGACTATATTTTTGTATAAGCACCGGGGACAAAGTATAAAATTAGACTTATTTATACGTAGTGAGATATTTAATATTATAGTGGGGTACACTGTGCTTAAGGGGACGTGAATGTGCAAAAAAGGGGGGGGAATCAGATGGTGATAGTCCTGAGACTTATGAACTATATTTGATGGGGGTGCTAAATAGTGAGGGTTAGTGTGATTTGCGCATTGTTGCAACTCTAAGTGGCCATTATTGATTATTTATATTATTTATAATTAGATATTGGAGATTAAGGAGATTTAAAGGAAAATAATGCTGGACATTTAAAGGAAGATAATAAAAAAGGAAGATAATCAAATCATTAATTGATACAGCGTATATGGTAATATATATTTCGAGGGTCATTGTTTAAGAGGAGGTGATATCCTCACATAGCTAATGAAGAGGGGGAGGTTTACAGGAAATAAGTTTTTTATTTATTATTTACTTCGAATTTAAACTCAGGGTGGAGGGAGAAAGTAAACAAGTTTTATGCATTGTGAGTAATCTAAGGGGATAGTGGGGCCATGTGATCTAACCTATATGCGAATATAGCGTACATCCACATGTGTCCCCATCCCTGATTACTAAAGAACCACAAGATAGAGAGAAGGGGTGGGAGGGATCAATCCAGGAAAGGAGCTATCTCGTATCCTTCGTTCAGGCCGTAAGGTTTTAGCGTGTTCAATTTAAAGATCCAATACATCTCGCGTTGTGAAAGTTTTTTGGGGAGGTCCCCGCCCCTTTCTCCTAGTTTCACCATTTCTATGAATGTTACTGTAAAATGCGTGGGGTCGGACTTGTGTATTCTTGCAAAATGTTCTGACACAGAGTGGCTTAGGATTTTGTTCTTAATATTGCGTAGGTGTTCTTGTATCCTTAGCTTCACCATTCGCTTCGTCTTGCCTATATACTTTAATCCACATGTGCATTCCAGCATGTATATCACAGACGTGCTTGAGCAGTTCATAAAGTCTTTGATTTGGAACGTTTCAGTTTTATCGGTGTTCATGAAAGACTTCCCTTGTTGGTTGACATTTTTGCAGACAATACAATGTCCACATTTATATGAGCCCGTTTGGCCTCTACTGAGCCAGGTGTTGGATCCATTTTTCTTATTGCTTAGCAGGCTTGGGGCTAGGATCTCCTTTAGGTTCCTCGCTTTTTTGTATATAATCTTTGGTTTGTCTTGTATGATGTTCTGAAGTGCTGGATCTGTCTGTAAGATACTCCAGTGGTTCTGAAGAATCCTTTTGATGTGACCCTCCGAGTTGTTGTATTTGGTTATGAAGGATAGGGGTGCTTGGGTTTCTGGTTTCTCTTTGTATTCAAGTAAAGTTTTTCTTTCTGTGAGTTTTGTTTTGGTGATGGCTCCTTCTATCAGATTCTTGGGGTAACCTCTTTCTATAAATCTTCTTCCATATTCTTCTAGTTGTGATTCGCAAGTTTCTATTTTCTTGCAATTCCTTTTTACCCTGCAGAATTGAGAGTAGGGAATGTTTGTTTTCCAATTTCTTAAGTGTCCGCTTTTAAAATGCAGGTAACTATTTGTATCCACTGGTTTTATGTAGTTGGAAGTATTGTATTGTATTGTATTGTATTGTATATATATAAATGATTAACTCCGTCACTCAATTTCTGTCTTATATTCTATATCAACCATGTAGACATTATAGTTATATTAGAAGTATTTGGTTTTGCAAAGAAAAGGCCTTACATCTTTGACACAATGGTTAATCTCTTTTCCTATTATTTTAAAGGCTTGAAGTTACCAAATTTCAAAGCCTTGCTCTTGCTTATTTTATCAGCGAGAAGCTGATATTGTCGTAGTTAGGGAGACCCATTTTTCTTGTGCAGCCCATCCCTGTTTTTTAATAAGAGGTATGCAGCCTGTTATACATGCAGGTTTAGACTTCAGCCTAGATTCTAAGGGCCTTATTTACTAAAGTCGCCCAAAGTCCCGGGACTGTAGCTGTTTTTTTTTTTAGCATTGTTGTATCTAATAAAGCCAAAGTCCCGGGACTTTGGGCTTTTTCAAAACAAATTCGACCTACATTGCTCTACCCTCCCAATCCCGACTTTTCTAATGTTGTCTATACAACACAGGTCATTCACTAAAGGCGATGTGTTTGTGGCCATGCTAATCCTTATAATAGTATAAGCAGCAGCATGATAAGTGATAGATATCTGCCAGCAAATGTGTAATGTGTTCATGTAAAAAGTTAAGTAGTACACACATAACCCTTGCAATATTGAATGTCTTAACCCTACATGTTACCCCTGACTAAAATATGTAGAAAATGTCCCTTAGTGTGTCGCTAGCTGTATAAGGTGGCCACCGTTACAGAATGTCCCCTAAAGTGTATAATATAAGTGTAAAGTGTAATGGAAAACAAAAAAAAAGTTGCGACTCACCGTTTAGCAGTCATCTGTCTTGGGATGACTTGCTAGGATTTTACAGTACAAGAAAAAAGAAAAAATAGCACAAACAATTTCCACAAGAAGGGAAATTAATATAAATTACCCAATAAAGGTAAGACATGTCACACCAATTCAAAATTAGGAAGGTGCTACTATATGGCCATTAAACATGCAATAGAATTAGGGTGCCAATTAATAGCTCCCAGAGAAAAGCGCCATAGTTAATAGTGCACACCTCCTTAAAACATAACTTTTAATATGAATTTTAAAATAAGAACAATGATTAAGAAAAACACCAAGTAAAAAATATAGAAGCATTAATGCAATGATAAAATCAAAATGATCGCCATATAGAGAAAAATAATGTAGGACAATTTAGCAATAATAAGTGTCAAAAAATTGACAGTTCTATGTACAAAAGTACAAACAGCAATCCCAGGTGTGCTGTAGTGTCACCGGCGCGAGCCGTCACACAGCCGTGTGCATGTAAACAATAAAAAAAAGGTTCATCAGCCGATAAGCGCTAATGCTCTATCCCTGTACCAAAAATTAATAAAGCAAAATAATAAAGCCGCCTCACGGCGGTGCTTCACTCCCAAGGGAGCCCTAATGAACCCTACTAAGGGGAAATAAGGTGGTAACGATCTTACCATCTCAGGCAGATTTGGACAGGTCTGGTCTGGAGACGGCTCGAGGCAGAGACTCGGCAGCATACACGTGGGTCAGCCAACGCGCGTTTCACCTATGGCTTTGTCAAGGCTGAAGCGTCAGACGGCACACATGCACATTTAATCACTCCCTCTGTCAATCATCCCAAAACGGGGCAATCGTATTCTAACTGCAACAGGGAGGGAGGGTTCCAGTGAGTAACTGGTAAAACATGGATCTGACAAAATTAATTAAAAGAATTGAAAAAGCATTGTCTGAAAAGCTTAGTAAAGAGAAGGACTAATTGAAACATTTAGATTGCATATATAGCTTTTAACTCTGTACCACTATCCCTCTAAAAGAAAACTAAAGACCACACTACAATATAGACATACTGTACACTACGAATAGAATCAAAAAGAATAAAAGCTAGAAATCAAACAGGTGATAATAGATTATTGGGAAACGTCGATGGGGGGTAGTGTTATATATATTTTTAACAAAGTATATTACTCCCGGACTGTAAAGTATTCATATGCCAACAAATAATTATCCAGTCATATAAACCTTATGTCCCAAAGGACAAGTATCATATTAAGATGGGTAACTGGATCAAATTTATGATTGTTGAAAAGAAAGCTGGGATAATAAGATTAAATTAACTGTGCTCATTCCATTCTTAATAATCATTACAGAGGGGGGGACTTTTCTAGGCGGCAGATCCGCAGATGTGACTAATTATGAATAGTAGATCAAAATAAGTTACATAGTATCGTGGTTCTGGCATCTCCAGAAAGCCGTTATTTATTTGTTCTCACCCTATACTATAAAATAATAAAGCAAAATAAAAAAAACGCCTCATGGCGGAACTTCACTCCAAAAGGAGCCCTAATATATCCTATAGAGATTGAAGATTTATTCACATCTGCAGAAGCCGCCTTATACCAGTGTTTACCCCATAAATGTCATCATCTATGTCTCCCAGATTATCGTCCATTGGCCATTGCGGCCAATTGACAGCAACATTAGGGTAATCAAATCCCATGATGTACTACACACCAGCCAGGAGGGACCATACCATAGTAAACACCTGTAACGCTTGGAGTTGATATAAACTCTATCAATTCTGAAAAACAGATAGAAATACTATAAATTGACTCTCCATATTCACATCGTAAGTAAAGACTAATGGAAAGAAATATAGGTAGTTTTATATCTACTGTGCCCCAGTGTAAGTTTCATGAGATATGTCTATCCTTGGCAATAGTCAAAATTAATGCCAATGCCAATATATTGGGGCAAGGGATTGTTCCATGGTCTATTAATACCTACTGATGTAGGGTATATACTATTGTGACCAGTTGTGACCTGATTAATATCAGCGGAATCACACTATACCACTCCCACTAAATAGATTAATATAACCTTTGATAAGGGTTCCCACATATAAAGAAATCAAGCTAAATCTGATATCATATAAGAAAGATTTTGTTCTTTGATGATATATGTTATATATTATGTCTAATATGATTTTATAAAAATGAGGAAAATTCGTTTCTATCGTTCAGGCCATGTGGAACTATAGTGTTCATCAAAAATATAAGGGACGCTTCCTTCTGAAGGAGCATCCTAACAGAGTCACCTCTACGATTATTTTTTTGGAGTTTCCACATGCCGAACACTGAAAATCCATTTGTACTGCTACAATGATCACACATAAAGTGTTTAGCAATTGTAGTAAGAGTCTTAAACTTTTCTAAATCTGACACAGAGTTCCGAATACTGCCCAAATGTTCAGAGACACGGACTTTTAGTGTCCTTTTTGTTTGGCCTATATAAATTTTTTACACGGACATGAGATACAGTACACCACTCCAACAGTTGAACAGTTTATAAATCCCTGTATGGAGTGTACACTTCCAAATTTGTCTGTGTAAAATTGTGTAGGTTTCATGTGTTGGCAGAATTTGCAATGACCGCATGGGTAAGAACCCTGTACAGATGGTTTCTTTGGGATTTGACTTACAAAATGGCTTCCAACTAATCTATCTTTAAGATTATCAGATCTCCGCCAACTCATCTGTACTCGGTCACTGCAAATTTCTTTAAGATCGGGGTCAACCTGAAGAACAGGTAAGAAACGATTAACAATACTTTGGATCTCTCTCCACTGGTTACAGTACCCCCCAACGTATCTGATTGTTTCCAAATTAGTCAGACGTGTCTTGGGCTGTAAGAGTTCTAATCTGTCTATATGGGCAACAGAGTTATATGCACGTCTTATCTGTCGTTTACTATATCCTCTCTGCAGAAGACATGTGCGTAACTCATCCGCCCTAAGTTTGAAGTCTGGAAAAGTAGAACAGTTATGCTTAGTGCGCAAGAATTCCCCTTTGGGGAACAGATATAGTAAACGACAGATAAGACGTGCGTATAACATGAGCAACGAGAACCTTCTGCTAGGACCCTGGGCTAGAGCGAAAATGAGGACCTCTGGCCAGGACCCTGGGCCAGAGCAATGAGGACCTCTTGCCAGGACCCTGGGCCAGAGTGAGGAGTTATTATGGCCAGGATCCCTGGCAAGAGCGACAAGGGCCTTCTGCCAGGCCCCCTGGCCAGATTAAAGATGATGACCTCTGGCCAGGACCCAAGGCCAGAGCGACGAGGACCTCTTGCCAGGTCCCCAGGACAGAGTGACGAGTTATTCTGGCCAGGACCCTGGGCAAGAGCGATGAGGACATCAGGCCAGGACCCTGAACAAGAGCGACGAGTTACACTGGCCAGGACCCCAGGATAGAGCAACGAGGACCTTAGCGCAGGACCCTGGCTAGACCGACAAGGATCTCTTGACAGGACCCTGAGCCAAATCGAAGAGTTGCTTTGGCCAGGACACCAAGCAAGAGGAACGAGGACCTATTGCCAGGACCACAAGGCAGAATAAAGATGAGGACCTCTGGCCAGGACCCCAGGCCAGTGCGACGAGGACCTCTTCCCTGGACCCCGGGCAAGAGCGACGAGGACCTCTTGCAAGGACCCCGGCTAGAGCGATGAGTTACTCTGGCCAGGACACCGGGCAAGAGCAACGAGGACCTTCTGCCAGGACCCCAGGCCAGAGCGAAGATGAGGACCTCTGGCCAGGACCCCAGGCCAGAGCGATGAGGATCTCTTGCCAGGACCCCGGGCCAGACCGACGAGGACCTCTTGCCAGGACCCCAGGCCAGAGTGACGAGTTATTCTGGCCAGGACCCCGGGCAAGAGC
>WWET01008374.1:11274-26056 GCA_011038615.1 Limnodynastes dumerilii | reverse complement strand
AACGATGATCTTCTGCCAAGACCCCGGGCCAGAGCGAAGATTAGGACCTCTGGCCAGGACCCCAGGCCAGAGCGACGAGGACCTCTTGCCAGGACCCCAGGCCAGAGTGACGAGTTATTCTGGCCAGGACCCTGGGAAAGAGCGACGAGAATCTCTTGACAGGGTGCCGGCCAAGAGGAAAGAAGATCTTCTGCCAAGACCCCGGGCCAGAGCGAAGATGAGGACCTCTGGCCAGGACCCCAGGCCAGAGCGACGAGGACCTCTTGCCAGGACCCCAGGCCAGAGTGACGAGTTATTCTGGCCAGGACCCTGGGAAAGAGCAATGAGAATCTCTTGACAGGGTGCCGGCCAAGAGGAAAGAAGATCTTCTGCCAAGACCCCGGGCCAGAGTGAAGATGAGGACCTCTGGCCAGGACCCCAGGCCAGAGCGATGAGGATCTCTTGCCAGGACCCCGGGCCAGAGCGACGAGGACCTCTTGCCAGTACCCTGGGCCAGAGTGACGAGTTATTCTGGCCAGGACCCCGGGCAAGAGCGACGAGGACCTTCTGCCAGTACCCCGGGCCAGATCAAAGATGAGGACCTCTGGCCAGAGCCCCAGGCCAGAGCGATGAGGACCTCTTGGCAGGACCCCAGGCCAGAGTGACGAGTTATTCTGGCCAGGACCCCGGGCAAGAGCAACAAGGACATCAGGCCAGGACCCTGGGCAAGAGAGACGAGAATCTCCTGCCAGGACCCCAAGCCAGAGCGAAGAGAGACTCTGGCCAGGACACCGGGCAAGAGCAAAGAGGACCTCTACCCAGAGCGACAATTTACTCTGGCCAGGACACCGGGCAAGAGCAACGAGGACCTTCTGCCAAGACCCTGGGCCAGAGCGAAAATGAGGACCTCTGGCCAGGACCCAGGCCAGAGCGACGAGAACCTCTTGCCAGGACCCCGGGCAAGAGTGACGAGGACTTCTTGCCAGAGTGACGAGTTACTCAGGCCAGGACACCGGCCAAGAGCAACGAGGACCTTCTGCCAAGACCCCGGGCCAGAGCGAAAATGAGGACCTCTGGCCAGGACCCAGGCCAGAGCGACGAGAACCTCTTGCCAGGACCCCAGGCCAGAGCGAAGATGAGGACCTCTTGCCAGGAGCCCAGCCAGAGTGACAAGTTACTCTGGCCAGGACGCCGGGCAAAAGCGACGAGGACCTCAGGACAGGACCCCAGGCCAGAGCAACGAGTTACTCTGGCCAGGACCCCGGGCTAGAGCGACGAGAATCTCTTGTCAAAACCCCAGGACAGAGTGACGAGTTATTCTGGCTAGGACCCTGGGCAAGAACGACGAGAACCTCTTGCCAGGACCCCAGACCAGATAGATGAGTTATTCTGGCCAGGACCCCGGGCAAGGCCGACAAGGACCTCAGGCCTGGACACAGGGCAAGAGCGACGAGGATCTCTTGCCAGGACCCAGGTTAGAGCGACGAGTTACTCTGGCCAGGACACCGGGCAAGAGAATCGATGACCTTCTGCCAGGTCCTTGGGCCAGAGCGAAGATGAGGACCTCTGGCCAGGACATCAGGCCAGAGCGACTATGACCTCTTGCCAAGACCCCGGGCCAGAGGAATGAGGAACTCTGGCCAGGACCCCGGGCAAGAGCGACGAGGACCTCAGGCCAGGACCCCAGGCTAGAGCGACAAGAATCTCTTGCCAGGACCCCAGGCCAGAGCAACGAGTTACTCTGGCCAGGACCCCGGGCAAGAGCGACGAGGACCTCTGTGCAGGACTCTTGGCAAAAGCGATGAGGACCAGAGTAACAAGGACATCTTGCCAGGACCCCGGGCCAGAGTGATGACTTATTCTGGCCAGGACCCAGAGCAATGCCGACGAGGACCTCAGGCCAGAACCCGGGAAGAGCGACGAGAATATCTTGTCAGGACCCCGAGCCAGAGCGACGAGTTACTCTGGCCAGGACCCCGGGCAAGAACAACGAGGACCTCAGCGCAGAACCCTTAGCTAGAGCGACGAGGATCTCTTGACAGGACCCCGGGCCAGAGCGAAGAGATACTCTGGCCAAGACACCGGGCAAGAGTAACGAGGACCTATTGCCAGGATCTCAAGGCAGAATGAAGATGAGGACCTCTGGCCAGGACCCCGAGCCAGAGCAACGAGTTATTCTGGCCAGGACCACAAGGTAGAATGAAGATAAGGACCTCTGGCCAGGACCCAAGGCCAGAGCGGCGAGGACCTCTTGCCAGGACCCCGGGCAAAAGCGACTAGTTACTCTGGCCAGGACCCCAGGCCAGAGCAACGAGGGCCTCTTCCCAGGACCCCGGACAAGAGCGACGAGAATCTCTTGCCAGGACCCCAGGCCAGAGCAACGAGTTACTCTGGCCAGGACCCCGGGCTAGAGCGACGAGAATCTCTTGTCAAAACCCCAGGACAGAGTGATGAGTTATTCTGGCTAGGACCCTGGGCAAGAGCGACGAGAACCTTCTGCCAGGACCCCAGGCCAGAGCGATGAGGACCTCTTGCCAGGACCCCAGACCAGAGTGATGAGTTATTCTGGCCAGGACCCCGGGCAAGGCCGACGAGGACCTCAGGCCTGGACACAGGGCAAGAGCGACGAGGATCTCTTGCCAGGACCCTGGTCAGAGCGACGAGTTACACTTGCCAGGACACCGGGCAAGAGAATCGATGACCTTCTGCCAGGTCCATGGGGCAGAGCGAAGATGAGGACCTCTGGCCAGGACACCAGGCCAGAGCGACGATGACCTCTTGCCAAGACCCCGGGCCAGAGGAATGAGGAACTATGGCCAGGACCCCGGGCAAGAGCGACGAGGACCTCAGGCCAGGACTCCGGGCTAGAGTGACAAGAATCTCTTGCCAGGACCCCAGGCCAGAGCAACGAGTTACTCTGGCCAGGACCCCGGGCAAGAGCGACGAGGACCTCTGCGCAGGACTCTTGGCAAAAGCGATGAGGACCTCTTGCCAGGACCCCGGGCCAGAGTGATGACTTATTCTGGCCAGGACCCAGAGCAAGGCCGACGAGGACCTCTGAGTTACTCTGGCCACGACACCAAGCAAGAGGAACAAGGACCTATTTCCAGGACCACAAGGCAGAATGAAGATGAGGACCTGTGGCCAGAGCGATGAGGACCTCTTCCTAGGGCCCCGGGCAAGAGCGACAAGGACTTCTTCCCAGGACACCGGGCAAAAGTAACGAGGACCTTCTGCCAGGACCCCGAGCCAGAGCGAAGATGAGGACCTCTGGCCAGGACACTGGGCAAGAGCGACGAGAATCTCTTGCCAGGACCCCGAGCAAAGAGATACTCTGGCCAGGACACCAGGCAAGAGCAAAGAGGACCTATTGCCAGGACCCCGGGCAAGTGTGACGAGGACCTCTTGCCAGGACCCTGGCAAGAGCGACGAGTTACTCTAGCCTGGACACCGGGCAAGAGCAACGAGGACCTATTGCCAAGATCACAGGCTAGAGCAAAGATGAGGACCTCTGGCCAGGACCCCAGGCCAGAGCGACAATGAGGACCTCTTGCCGGAACCCCAGCCAGAGCGACGAGTTACTCTGGCCAGGACCCCGGGCAAGAGCAACGAGGACCTTCTGCCAGGATCCCAGGCCAGAGCGAAGAAGAGGACGTCTGGCCAGGACACCGGCCAGAGCGAAGATGAGAACCCCTGGCCAGGACCCCGGCCAGAGCGAAGATGAGGACCTCTGGCCAGGATACAGGCCAGAGTGACGAGTTATTCTGGCAAGGACCCCGGGCAAGAGCAACAAGGACCTTCTGCCAGGACTCCAGGCCAGAGCGACAAGTTACTCTGGCAAGGACCCCGGGCAAGAGCAACAAGGACCTCAGCGCAGGACCCTTGGCTAGAGCGACAAGGATCTCTTGACAGGACCCCAAGCCAGAGTGAAGAGATACTCTGGTCAGGACACCGGGCAAGAGCAAAGAGGACCTCTTGCCAGGACCCCGGAAAAGAGTGACGAGGACCTCTTGCCAGGACCCTAGCCAGAGCGACGAGTTACTTTGGCAGGACACCGGGCAAGAGCAACAAGGACCTACTGCCAAGACCCCGGGCCAGAGTGAAGATGAGGACCTCTGGCCAGAGTGACGAGGACCTCTTGCCAGGACCCCGAGCAAGAGCGACGATGACCTCTTGCCAGGACCACGGGACAGTGTGACGAGTTATTCTGGCCAGGACCCCGGGCAAGAGCGACGAGGACATCAGAGAAGGACCTAGGCTTAAAGTGACGAGAATCTCTTGCCAGGACCCCGGGCCAGTGCAACAAGTTACTCTGGCCAGGACCCTGGGCAAGAGCAAGGAGGACCTCAGCGCGGGACCCTTGGCTAGAGCGACGAGGATCCCTTGACAGGACCCCAGGCCAGAGCGAAGAGTTACTCTGGCTAGGACACCAGGCAAGAGCAACGAGGACATGTTGCCAGGACCACAAGGCAGAATGAAGATGAGGACCTCTGGCCAGGACCCCAGGCCAGAGCAACGAGGGCCTCTTCCCAGGACCCCGGGCAAGAGCGACGAGGACCTATTGCCAGGACCCCGGCCAGAGCGACGAGGAACTCTGGCCAGGACACTGAGCAAGAGCAACGAGGACCTTCTGCCAGGACCCCGTGCCAGAGCGAAGATGAGGATCTCTTGCCAGGACCCCGGGCCAGAGCAACGAGGACCACTTGCCAGGACCCTGGGCCAGAGTGATGAGTTATTCTGGCCAGGACCACGGGCAAGAGCGATAAGGAGCTTCTGCCAGGACCACGGGCCAGAGCGAAGATGAGGACCTCTGAGCAGGTCCCCAGGCCAGAGCGATGAGGACCTCTTGCCAGGACCCCTGGCCAGAGTGACGAGTTATTCTGGCCAGGACCCCGGGCAAGAGTGACGAGGACCTCTTGCCAGGACCCTGGCCAGAGCGACAAGTTATTTTGGCAGGACACCGGGCAAGAGCAACGAGGACCTACTGCCAAGACACCGGGCCAGAGTGAAGATGAGGACCCCGGGCCAGAGTGAAGATGAGGACCCCGGGCCAGAGTGACGAGGACCTCTTGCCAGGACCCCGAGCAAGAGCAACGATGACCTCTTGCCAGGACCATGGGACAGAGTGACGAGTTATTCTGGCCAGGACCCCGGGCAAGAGCGACAAGGACATCAGAGAAGGACCAAGGCTTAAAGTGACGAGAATCTCTTGCCAGGACCCCGGACCAGTGCAACAAGTTACTCTGGCCAGGACCCTGGGCAAGAGCAAGGAGGACCACTTGCCAGGACCCTGGGCCAGAGCGAAGAGTTACTCTGGCTAGGACACCAGGCAAGAGCAATGGGGACATGTTGCCAGGACCACAAGGCAGAATGAAGATCCTCATCCTCATCTTTGGACCTCCGGCCAGGACTCCAGGCCAGAGCGATGAGGGCCTCTTCCCAGGACCCCGGGCAAGAGCGACGAGGACCTCTTGCCAGGACCCAGGCCAGAGCGACGAGTTACTCTGGCCAGGACACCGAGCAAGAGCAACGAGGACCTTCTGCCAGGACCCCGGGCCAGAGCGAAGATGAGGACCTATTGCCAGGACCCCAGGCCAGAGCGATGAGGATCTCTTGCCAGGACCCCGGGCCAGAGCAACGAGGACCACTTGCCAGGACCCTGGGCCAGAGCGAAGATGAGGACCTCTGAGCAGGTCCCCAGGCCAGAGCGAAAAGGACCTCTTGGCAGGACCCCAGGCCAGAGTGACGAGTTATTCTGGCCAGGACCCCGGGCAAGAGCGACGAGGACATCAGATCAGGACAATGGGCAAGAGCGACGAGAATCTCTTGCCAGGACCCCGGGCCAGAGACGAGTGACTCTGGCCAGGTCCCCGGGCAAGAGCAATGAGCACCACAGTGCAGGACCCTTGGCTAGAGTGACGAGGATCTCTTGACAGGACCCCGAGCCAGAACGAAGAGATACTCTGGCCAGGATATCGGGCAAGAGCAAAGAAGACCTCTTGCCAGGACCCCGGGCAAGAGCGACGAGGACCTCTTGCCAGGACCCTGGCCAGAGTGACGAGTTACTCTGGCCAGGACACCAGGCAAGAGCAACGAGGACCTTCTGCCAAGACCCCAAACCAGAGCAAAAATGAGGACCTCTGTCCAGAACCCCAGGTCAGAGCGACGAGGAGCTCTGCGCAGAACTCTTGGCCAGAGCGATGAGGACCTCTTGCCAGGACCCCGGGCCAGAGCAACGAGGACCTCTTGCCAGGACCCTGGGCCATAGTGACGAGTTATTCTGGCTAGGACCCTGGACCAGAGCAACGAGGACCTCTTGCCAGGACCCCGGGCCAGAGTGACCAGTTATTCTGGCCAGGACCCCAGGCAATAGCGACGAGGACATCAGGCCAGGACTCCGGGCTAGAGCGACAAGAATCTTTTGCCAGGACCCCGGACTAGAGCGACGAGTTACACTGGCCAGGACCCCTGGCAAGAGCAATGAGGACGTCAGCGCAGGACCCTTGACTAAAGTGACGAGGATCTTTTGTCAGGACCCCGGGGCAGAGCGACGAGTTACTCTGGCCAGGACACCAAGCCAGAGGAACGAGGACCTATAGCCAGGACAACAAGGCAGAATGAAGATGAGGACCTCTGGCCAGGACCCCAGGCCAGAGCAACGAGGACCCCTTCCCAGGACCCCAGGCAAGAGCGACGAGGACCTCTTCCCAGGACACCGGGCAAGAGCAACAAGGACCTTCTGCCAGGACCCTGGGCCAGAGCGAAGATGAGGACCTCTGGCCAGGAGACTGGGCAAGAGCGACGAGAATCTCTTGCCAGGACCCCGGGCCAGAGCGACGAGTTACTCTGGCCAGGACCCCGGGAAAGAGCAATGAGGACCTCAGCGCAGGACCCTTGGCTAGAGCGACGAGGATCACTTCACAGGACCCCCAGCAAAGAGGACCTCTTGCCAGGACCCCGGGCAAGAGCAGCGAGGACCTTCTGCCAAGATCCCGGGCCAGAGCGAAGATGAGGACCTCTGGCCAGGATCCCAGGCCAGAGCGACGAGGAGGACCTCTTGCCAGGACCTCGGCAAGAGCGACGAGGACCTTCTGCCAGGACCCCAGGCCAGAGCAAAGAAGAGGACCTCTGGCCAAGACACCGGACCAGAGCGAAGATGAGGACCTCTTGCCATGAGCCCGGCAAGAGCGACGAGTTACTCTGGCCAGGATCCCGGGCAAGAGCAATGAGCACCTTCTGCCAGGACCCCGGGCCAGAGCGAAGATGAGGACCTCTGGCCAGGACCCCAGGCCAGAGTGATGAGGACCTCTTGCCAGGACTTTGGGCAAGAGCGACGATGACCTCTTGCCAGGACCATGGGACAGAGTGACGAGTTATTCTGGCCAGGACCCCGGGCAAGAGCGACGAGGACCTCTTGCCAGGACCCCGGGCCAGAGCAACAAGGACCTCTTCCCAGGACCCCGGGCAAGAGCGACGAGAACCTCTTCCCAGGACCCCGGGCAAGAGCAACGAGGACCTTCTGCCAGGACCCTGACCTAGAGCGAAGATGAGGACCTCTGGCCAGGACACTGGGCAAGAGCGACGAGAATCTCTTGCCAGGACCCCAGGCCAGAGCAACGAGTTACTCTGGCCAGGACCCCGGGAAAGAGCAACGAGGACCTCAGCACAGGACCCTTGGCTAGAGCGACGAGGATCTCTTGACAGGACCCCGAGCCAGAGCAAAGAGATACTCTGGCCAGGACCGGGTAAGAGCAAAAAGGACCTCTTGCAAGGACCCCGGGCAAGAGCTACGAGGACCTTTTGCCAGGTCCCTCGCCAGAGCGACGAATTACTCTGGCCTGGACACCGGGCAAAAGCAACGAGGACCTTCTGCCCAGGGTCCTGACCTGGGGTCCTGACCAGAGGTCCTCATCTTCGCTCTGGCCCAGGGTCCTGGCAGAAGGTCCTTGTCGTTCTTGTCCGGGGTACTGGCCAGAATAACTCGTCACTCTGGCCCAGGGTCCTGGCAGGAGGTCCTCGTTGCTCTGGTCCGGGGTCCTGGCCAGAGTAACGAAATACTCTGGTAAGGACCCTGGGCAAGAGCGACGAGGACCTCTGCGCATGACTCTTGGCAGAGCGGTGAGGACCTCTTGCCAGGACCCCAGGCCAGAGCAACGAGGACCTCTTGCCAGGACCCTGGGCCAGAGTAACGAGTTATTCTGGCCAGGACCCTGGGCAAGAGCGACAAGGACCTTCTTCCAGGACCCCGGGCCAGAGCGACGAGGACTTGTTGCCTGGACCCCGGGCCAGAGTGACAAGTTATTCTGGCAAGGACCCTTGGCAAGGCCAACAAGGACCTCAGGCCAGGACCCCGGACAAGAGCGACGAGAATCTCTTGCCAGGACCCCGGGCCATAGCAATGAGTTACTCTGGCCAGGACTCCGGGCAAGAGCACGAGGACCTCAGCGCAGGACCCTTGGGTAGAGCGAAGAGATACTCTGGCTAGGACACCGGGCAAGAGCGACAAGGACCGCTTGCCAGGACCCTGGGCAAGAGCAACGAGGACCTCTTGCCTGGTCAGAGTGACGGGTTACTCTGGCCAGGACAGCAGGAAAGAGCAACGAGGACCTTCTGCCAGGACCGCGGGCCAGAGCAAATTTGAGAACCTCTGGCCAAGACCCCAGGCCAGAGTGACGAGGACCTCTTGCCAAGACCCTGGGCCAGAGCAACGAGGACCACGGGCCAGAGTGATGGACCTCAGCACAGGACCCTTGGCTAGAGCGACGAGGATCTCTTAACAGGACCCCAGGCCAGAGCGAAGAGTTACTCTGGCCAGGACACCAGACAAGAGCAACAAGGACCTATTACCAGGACCACAAGGCAGAATGAAGAGGAGGACCTCTGGCCAGGACTCCGGGCCAGAGCAATGAGTTACTCTGGCCAGGACCACAAGGCAGAATGAAGATGAGGACCTCTGGCCAGGACCCCAGGCCAGAGCGACAAGGACCTCTTCCCAGGACCCCGGGCAAGAGCGACGAGGACCTCTTGCCAGGACCCCGGGCCAGAGCAACTAGGACCTCTTCCCAGGACCCAATGCAAGAGTGACGAGGACCTCTTGCCAGGACCCCAGGCCAGAGCGACGAGGACATCAGGCCAGGACCCTGGGCAAAAGCGATGAGAATCTCTTGCCAGGACCCCGGGCCAGAGTGACGAGTTACTCTGGCCAGGACCCAGGACAAGAGCAACGAGGACCTCAGCGCAGGACCCTTGGGTAGAGCGAAGAGATACTCTGGCTAGGACACCGGGCAAGAGCGACAAGGACCGCTTGCCAGGACCCTGGGCAAGAGCAACGAGGACCTCTTGCCAGGACCCTGGTCAGAGTGACGGGTTACTCTGGCCAGGACAGCAGGAAAGAGCAACGAGGACCTTTTGCCAGGACCACGGGCCAGAGCAAATTTGAGAACCTCTGGCCAAACCCCAGGCCAGAGTGACGAGGACCTCTTGCCAAGACCCTGGGCCAGAGCAACGAGGACCACTTGCCAGGACCCTGGGCCAGAGTGATGGACTTCAGCGCAGGACCCTTGGCTAGAGCGACGAGGATCTCTTAACAGGACCCCAGGCCAGAGCGAAGAGTTACTCTGGCCAGGACACCGGACAAGAGCAACAAGGACCTATTACCAGGACCACAAGGCAGAATGAAGAGGAGGACCTCTGGCCAGGACTCCGGGCCAGAGCAATGAGTTACTCTGGCCAGGACCACAAGGCAGAATGAAGATGAGGACCTCTGGCCAGGACCCCAGGCCAGAGCGACAAGGACCTCTTCCCAGGACCCCGGGCAAGAGCGACGAGGACCTCTTGCCAGGACCCCGGGCCAGAGCAACTAGGACCTCTTCCCAGGACCCCGTGCAAGAGTGACGAGGACCTCTTGCCAGGACCCCAGGCCAGAGCGACAAGGACATCAGGCCAGGACTCTGGGCAAAAGCGATGAGAATCTCTTGCCAGGACCCCGGGCCAGAGCGACGAGTTACTCTGGCCAGGACCCAGGACAAGAGCAACGAGGACCTCAGTGCAGGACCCTTGGCTACAGCGATGAGGATCTCTTGACAGGACCCCGAGCCAGAGCGAAGAGATACTCCTGCCAGAACACCAGGCAAGAGCAAAGAGGACCTCTTGCCAGGAAACCGGGCCAGAGCAAAGATGAGGACCTCTTGCCAGGACCCCGGCCAGAACGACGAGTTACTCTGGCCAGGACCCCGGGCAAGAGCAACAAAGGACCTTCTGCCAGGAACTAAACTCTGCAAGGTGGATGGGGAAAACCATTTAAATTTTTCAGTCTGGGCTAATCTATAGGCTTCTGTTTTTATCAGCTGACCAATGAACCAGTAATCCACACGGGAGACTTAAGGTTGGTTTGTTGCAACGTAACGTAAGTGCGCATGTCAGAGGGGAGTGACAGGGGAGTTCACTTCCTTCTTATGTGCCGACTATCAGAGCTCTGTACGTACGGATGTAGGCATAAAATCTGTTGGCTTTAGTTGCAATTGTCCCATTTTGTATCAGTCTAAATTGTCTGGTGTTTGAGGATCTTGTAACAGAGAACATACCAGTCAATTTCCAAATGGATGGAGCCAATTCAGACTTACCCAGCTGGCATAAGCCACACACTTCTCTAAGTCAAATAAGACGGGTGTTTCCATCCTCAGGACAACCTGGATTGTAGATGACTGGAATCTCTGATATCAGATGATTATTACAATGAGTTGCCCGGAATCTAACAAAGCCACAATGATAGACAGTCCCACAGGCTCCTCATGTTTGTGTGACTGGAGTGTTTTCATTCTGTGTACACTCTAGTATGGTTGGAAGACTGGACCAAGTCTGAGAGCTGCCCTCTGTCTTCCTCCAATTACTCCCAAGACTTCTTTTTTGCTGCCCCTATGATATATGTATGTTGCATATGTTTCTGCCAATGGAATATTATAGTTTCAAAATAACAGGAGATCTGGTGAAAAAGTTCACCTGGGAAATTCATGTTAAATTTCTGGGAAAGTCAATTTGATTTAAAGCCGGGTACACATTGCTTTTTTTTTTTTTTGTAACAAGCACTTATATCTGAAACAGGTTCATTGTTGCAAAGTACACAAATTCATTTGATTGCGTCTTTTGAATTGTTTAATTTTACTGACCATACAATTAAATAAAAGCTCAATCTAACATGATGTGTAGTTTGTACATGATGAACTGATTGTTGTCACTCACCAGGCTCCACGCCGGTCCAGAGGCGCAAAGTCCAATCACAAGCCTGGTTTTCACCAGAGCCCCTACTGGTGAGGATGGATTTGCTGCATGCAAGTGACAGGTCGCAGCCCTCTGAACAAGCTGAGGTAGAGCTGGCACTGCTGCCAAAGATAGATGAAAACAGGAACCGGAGACCAGGAATCACAGTAGCAGAATACCGAATGATGTCAGGAACCAGAATTACCAGTGAAAACCAACTGAACGATAGATACTGGAATTAGGGTGTATGGGTAAATCAGGAACCAGAGGGACAATAGGAAACTGGAGCAAAGGAACCGAATAGAGCACCAGGAACATAGGAACCGATTGCCTGGGAACCAGATTGGAGTAAAAGCACAATCCAGGAAGTAAGGGAACACAAGCAGGGCCGAGATTAACTGTTTCTCTGACAAAGAGTTGTAGCCAGAGGGGTTTAAATAGAGCAGTTGATGAGAAGTCCAAAGAAGGATATTAAGCTCATTTGTGTTTAAAGACAGAAAGAACAATTCAAGTTCTCTCGGTGTCCCGTTCCGAGTGAACACCAAGAAGTATAGAAACTAAAAGGAGTCATGTGATCAGCAGAAATGAAAAAAACATAATGTGCAGTGAACAGGCAACTGAAGGAATCCTGACAACTGGCAACTCAAATCATCACAAAATATCTGATTGTTTATAAAACTGAAGTGTGTACGCAGCTTTTTTTCTCTACAGGCAAGAAGAACTGGGATATCTGTGTTATGTATATCTCAAGAATACAAAATATCCTGATTTACCTAACAACAGTCTTTATTTAAAAACACAAGTAGCAGCAGATAAAATCAGTACTTCAGTGTATACATATACACTGCAACACAACATGACCTATGTATTTAAAAGCAGTAGTGGTTTCAGAATCTAAGTCCAATAGTGCAAATGATAACAGTGCCAATGATCTGGGTCAGAATATAATCCTAAAATACTGACTTGATTTAGATGGCAAGAGATAACAGAGAGCAACAACAAGGTGATATAGTTCAGCAAATTCCTTCTCCACTAAGATGGACCCAAACCCTCTTAGAATTGTCAGTAATGCACAGCAGTCAAATGGCAAGTTTTGCATAAGTTCTTACCATACAAGGTTGATTGTATGAAGCTGATCCAAGTGTAGATAATGGTCAGGACGTAGGCTGGAGTGGACATGGAAAGGTTGAACACCTCAAGAAGGAAACGGATAAAGAATCATCCGACGTCAGTAGATTGATTTGGGAGCAGCACTGTAGTCACGGGGACTGGATTCACACTTAAAAGCTCCAGCTTCTTAAGTGCGGTCTTTTAAGAAATGACTTACTATGCAAGTGTAATAGGTCATTTACACAATCTACGTACCATTTAGTACATAGATTGGATAGGATAGCCTTTTTTTTTTATTTTTAAAGAAGAGTGGGTGGGAGATTTAAATTAGTTGCGGTCATGCGGAAGGGCTCTTGAAGGAAAATACGCACTGTTACTTAAGGAAGCCCTATGGCCCTCTTAAGTGCCATAAGGATCCTGAAAATGAGGGCAGATTGCGGTCAGGATGGGTGACTTAGTTGTGGAAATTCATTCTTACCTGTGAATATGGCACGGGGGTCACAAAATGAATACTATCTGGAAATGGAATGCAGGGCACATGACAAGCTGGCAGGTAATAAGGGACAGTGATACATGTACTTTGTGGCTGGGGAACGCAAGGAACAGGAACTAAAGTTGGATGCAGCCTGAAGAGCACCAGAGCCTGCGTCTGGTTGCTGTTGGAAACTGCACCACACTCTTTGGTTGGATGTATTTGTACAACCCCAGGAATCAAAGTAAATATCAGAAATCCAAATGAGTATTAAGAGGACACCGGAGCAGGACAGTACTGCATCATGAAAACGCTATCACTGTCTAGAGGGGAGTGTCAGGAAGTGCCTTTTAAACATCTAGTCAGCCTATCAGCATAGGAAGCTACAAGCTAATTGAAAGCCAGAGCTCTTAAACATAGCGGAAACCACAGGCAGAACTGACAGGTAATTTAAAAGAAATAGAGAGCGTTTCAAGTATATTAATAAACAGACAAAATATTTTATTATTATTGAATAAAAAAAGATCATTAAAAATAGCAATACTGGATACTACAGAGAGCTCTGAAACACTATTGATACAACAGGAAGTAGCTATAGATCACAAATTGTAAACACTGATTAGCAGCCAGAATCTAGAACGTTTAAAAATATGTGCATAATAGTGGTGGAGTTTGCACTAATTCCACAATGTACAAGCATAAACAATTGTATCAACAGTAATTATTAGTATCAATGTTAGGAGCAAATGGTTTTACATGAAGTTCACGGGCGTCCCCGTAATAATGGGCTCATAGGCAATGCCAATAATGGTAGCAACAGACTGAAATAAAGTGCAACTTGTTAATTGGAAAAGTCCCATGTTATAGCTGCAAGTGCAGACAAGAATAAAGCAACTTACTGACAGGTACCAGCACAAGATCAGAAGCAGAGCAGGATCCTGACAGCTGAATGAACTAGCCTTCATGGCTCTCAGCATTAGCACCACAGGGTAAGAAAGTATGAGATGGTGGGTGTGGGTCCCCGCAAAGAACGGCCCCAATTTGATATCGATGCTTATGTCTCGAAGAGGCATAGCGATCGATCCCTGGAGCACCGAACACGGTGCTCCTTAAGGTGAGCGGCTAAGCTAACCCCAACCCTTCCCCTAATTCTAAACCTAACCTCCCCCTTCCATTATCCTAACCCTCCCTTTTCCGCAGCCTGATCCTAACCCTCCCCTTCTATGGTCCTAACCCTAACCCTCCCTTCCTAAGCGACTAACCCTAACCCCTCCTAATACTAAAATTCCCCAGAGAGGTTACTTACCTCTCTATAGCTGTCGTCCGGCGGGTCTGCAAAAATGAATGGGTGATTATGCCGATCAGCACACTCACCCATTCATAACAAACATTTTTAAAATTACCCCCTATTCAAAATAGAGACAGCCGAAAAGTAACTATCGGCTGTCTCAATTTCGCAAAGCGGCCCATCAGACCGGAGACTGCATCCGTGAGATGTTGTATTCAGGCACTGTGACATTACAAGTTCCATCATGCTTTGCCAGACATAAGCTATGTCTATCTATACTGTTGGAGCCTGCTGGGAATTGTAGTTTCACAACACCTTGATTGCAAACTATACTTTCCTAAAAACTATGAACTTCATGAAGTCAGGACCATGATGAACTGAGGTAGGACCCAGGCTTAGAGGACTGTATACAAGCTTAAGAATCCAACGGACTTTTAAGTAATGATCTACTACACATGCAATCTACGTACCATTTACCGTATATACTCGAGTATAAGCAGAGTTTTTCAGCACAGAGGGACAGCAGAAGGAAAGGAGGGAAAGGTAGAAGACATCAAAGGTAAGTGACAAATTAAATGGAAGCTGGCATTATGGGCAGATATGGAGGCTGGCATGGGCAGATATGGAGGCAGACATTAAGGGGCAGATATGGAGGCTGGCATTAAGGATATGGAGGC